>LPNX010811565.1:76590-131943 GCA_001517045.1 Pseudotsuga menziesii
AACAAAATTAACAAAAAAATATGCACATCACACTGCATTTTATGTAGATCATGCTCATATATTTATTTATTTTAAATTATTAATGCAAGATTGAATTACTCGACGTGGACACGAGCCACTTATTACCTTCTTCAAATTTTTAAGGTCACACAGTTCATTAAATGCAAAAATTCACACATTAAATGACATCGGAATATTTTTTTAAAAATATCACTATGAAGCCAACATAATATTCTACAATTTGTTTTCTTACTGCAAGTCAAAATTCACATGGCATATATGCGTTTTGAGGGCTTCTATCTAGCACATGAGTAAAAAATCAGGTTTTCATCGTCAAATTTGGCCAAAAAGTGTTACCCATCTTCATGGAATCACCCTAACCTGAAGAATTATGTCAAATAAGAAGCTGTAGATCCAGAGGAAGATGAAGGAAAAGAACAAGAAGGATTTAGTCAATTCCAAGAGGATTATTTCTACCTCCATTGGATCTCACGTGTATCATCATTATAGAATCCCAAGGATATGTTCGATATAATGACCAACCTATATGAAGGAAATAATACAAAAAGAAAGATGAAATTGAGGAAGAAAATGGAGAATTTGAAGATACAGAACTCAGAGACCATGCAGTTCCACTTCCCAAGGGTTTCTCAAATCAAATAACAACTTGAATAATTCAAAAAAATACATCATGCTCAAACCGCTGAAGATTCCTCAAGTGACAAGGAATGTGAATCCTACTGGTGAAGACAAAGATCATACTCTTATCCATTTCAGTATTTGGATAAGAAAGTATGCAATTAGTGACACTCAAAACCAGTACACAGGTTCCCAGAATCAGTAGAAGGATCCCATACATAAGGATAAAGAATGAGTTTACCAAAGAAATAAAAGATAAGTATTTGAGTTTTCATTATTTGGTTGTGTTCAAGGAACTGTATTATGCATGATAGAATAGTTGCATAAATGATAGTATACTACTAATATGCATGTTATGGGTAAGTATCTCATGATTCTATACAACGCTCCATTGCTTCTTATCTAGAATGGAAACTCTTTGTTGACATATAGGGATTAGTGCACAATCTCAATAATGTTATGGTAGAGATGGGAGGAATTTGGAAAGTTTCTATGTATATACGGGATATGGATTAATGTTGTATTGGATAAAACAGTTGGATGATTATATCTTTATGCATAAGAATCTATCATTATGAATATTTCTTATGAAATGATGCAACTGGTGCATTTGTCTTCTGGGAAAGACCACATACAATCGCCTACAAGAAAAGAAGGATGAGACTTGTTCCAAAGAACAAGGGTTTGAGAGTTCAAGATTCACTCCAATAAATATACATAAAGATGAACCCGTGGCTCCGAGGGTGATAGATACCGTGATGAAATAAAGAACATCAAAGGACTACAAGAGAGAGATAGGTCGATCTCGAGAGATGAAGACCACCTTGGGAATGAGAGATAATTCAAGATGAAGAAAAGTATGACAAGACTTCCAACTAAAGTAAGAGGCCTTAGATACACTCTAGTTATGTGGAACTATTGAGTAACATCATTTATCCAGACCCTTCCAACTATGGAAGAATCCATCATCAAAGAGTACTAATTGATCATGGGGAATGATGTCTAGGATATGGTTCCGAGACCTGAAGGGAATTCTATAGTGTATTCCATGTGGACCTACACGTTGAAGTATACAAAGCAAGAATCATGCTTTGTCTCAAAAAGAGGGAGTATATTATGGAACGGCATACTCCATTGACCATACACACTTCTCCAGTGAAGCAAAATTATATATCGAGCAAAGAACCACATGTGCATAAAATAATTTATATGAGCTCAGAAGGCACCCATAGATAAGTACATCCAGTTATATAAGGAGCTTGAATATCACTTACAATGATGAATATCTTAACCTTTTCTACAAGGTTGAATATGGAAACCTATAGAAGACGACAAGCTCATAGATGGGTGCAAGAGGAACTTTCCAACAAAATTCAAGATAAAGGATCTTTGTATATTGTAACCTGAGATACATACATAGACTATCAGTAGCAGATGATACTACCTGTCACTCTAGTACAAAATATTTCGATACATAGAGTAAAAAATGTAGAATGAAGATGAAGATATGCTTCAGAGGGAGCGACTATAGAAGATCTATGAGTTCGACATGGTATGACAGGATAGACAAGTTCCTAATTGACTAGGGATTTACCAAGTGTAAAGTGGGTTCCAACCTTCAAGTTTGAATGCATAATACTGGGATATGTCGATGACTTGATAGGATGAACTCATTGTAGATGCAAATATGAAGTGAGGAGGATAGAAAGAGCACCTCAAGATTATTAAGTTGTCACAGTGGTATAGGAACTGAAAACATAGTCTCACAAAGAATATAGACAAATATGCATAAAATTGGCAAAATGATGCTGCAATGGAAGTAGCAGCTCTATATAATCAAATGAAAGAATGATGATATAATACAACAATCATGTAATATGCATGAATGCCAAGACAATTTGAATTTGCAAGGAGGTCATTCGAATTGAATGAATGGGTATAGCTTAACTGACTGTAAGCCACAATAAACACACTAGTTAACCAACTGATCAAGTGCCGATTGACTCAATTGATTCTAACTGAAAGTAGCTCAGACACATGTCACTGCATTCCTACCAATAAGTGGTAGGGAATCAATAACTCCAATGAACCCCGATGAGGTTAACTGAAGTTAAACTAGTCATCAGAAGTGGTTGTAGGTGCCTCTGTTAGCTCTAGTTCATAAATAATTGTTAAAAATAATTAAATAATGAATGGAGGTGCCTTCACCACTTAGCTTAATTGATTGTAACCATCAGTTATCAATTAGGTGCATTTATGACACTCAGATCACTCCCAGAGTGCTCCAGTTGGCCTCCCCAAATGAAGGAGAAGGCTTAGTTTGCCTCCTTGACTGAAGGTAGGAATGGGTGTGCTCATTTTGATGTCATACAGTGCTCCTTTGATGTCAATTAAGTCAATAAAACTTAGGATAGTGGTTTACCAAGGCCAAATTTACCAAATTAAGTGTTCATGGTGGGTAAATGTCTCCAAACCCCCCCCTTAAGCTATACTCAGAAGAGGTAGAAAACATAAAGTGCATGAAATTATAGGGCCCCAGAAACTAAGGCCATATGTCACCCTGTACAATAAAGTAACTGCTTAATATAACGAAGAAAATGGGAAAAACCTCATGGGAAAAATACCCCCCCTCAATCTAAGTAGTAAATCAAGAAATTATCGGTTCTTCTATGCAGCAACATCTTGAGACTATGCATGTGAACCTATAAATCCAAACTAAATGAATATGTCTGGAGGAATATTCCTCTTTGGAAGAAGAAGAATGTACTCAACTGAATCAAGAACATAGACAACTGTAGGATGAAAATTGGACCCATGTAGAGCAACTGAAATAAACTAATAAGAGAGAAAAAGTTCTTAAGGATTAGAACCATGTGTGGAACACTCAATAAAATGATATGCTGCAGCGTTTAATAGAAAACCATGAGTGGTAAAATCAGCCCTAACTCTTAGGAGCAAGTGTCCAAGCGGATGCAGAATGTCTTCCTCTTTACTAGTTCTGTGAGGAGATGAGCATGTGACCAAAGGTAGAGAAGCCTTGGGACTGTGGAGAGAAAATGCTTGAGCTCCATAATCTGATATATCTTTAGAAATAGGTAATGATTCACAAAATAAAATATCAGCAACCTCATAATAGGAAAATAACACCAAATCCCTAGCAACAAATTTGAAGAAGAATTACGGTACTTGATTTTTCACACCGAAATTGGTGAGAGCAGCTTCAAGTAGTGTCGAAAGCTCTTGGATTTTAAAATTTGAATGAAATAATATCAGATTAGAAAGTAAATTAGATCCAAATATATTCACAACAGATCCAAAACTATGAAATGAAATCAAATCCCAAGCAGCAGTTTCGAAGGAGACTTGCGGTACTTGTTTCTTCACACCGTTAATGAGAACATCTACAAGCAGTACTGAAGGTTTATGAACCTGAAATTTTGAACCAAGAAATATCATATCTGATCCAAATAATATCATATCAGATCCAAAAGTATGGTCAACTGAGACGGTGGATGCACAGTTGTCTTTTTCTTCAAAATTATGAATTTTGGTGCATGCAATCCTGCAGAAATTTGCTAGAAGATCTAGACCATGGGGAGAGAATTGATCACTCTTGTAATATGATATTTTTTCCAAAATATCCAAGGTATTACATATTTTCATACCAGAAGCAATAGTAGAGGGAGAAAAATCAAATTTCTCTTCACTTTCAGAACCAACTACTCGCAAATTTTGCACAGAATTTAAAGGAAAATCACTGGTGAATGTTTGCATGGAAGTGCAGTAGTATTTTTCTTCAATATCAGAGATTAGAATGTCTTCTTATATTTTAGACATATGAGGATATGAGATATCATAGATCTCACAAACTTCTAGAGCATTGATAGAAGGAGTCACTGCAAGGAGACTTTTTTCAATTCGAATTGACTGTGTAGAAGATTATGCTTCTTCTTCATCTTGAACAACTTCATTAGAGAGAGTAGAGGCTGATAATTTTGAGTAAAGAAATATTGTTGTGCTGGATGTGATATCCAAAGTGATATTATGATCCTCATTGTTCTTGCCAAAGGTTTTTGTCCAATTTTTTCCAGAGATCCTTTGGGTATTCAGTAGAACCAATAAGGTAGCACAAGATAGGAGAAAGGGCTAGACATATTGCTCCAAAATATCTATCACCATAATTTATCCAGTCATTCTAATTATCATAAGACTCTTTTCCAAGTCCAATAAACACCTCATAGAGACCTTGTCTCTTCAGAGATGCAATCATCTTCAACTTCCATTCTGAATAGCTTGTGAATGGGGTGAGAAGAGGGATTGATGAGTCCATTCAAAGTTGCACCTGTTAAAACCTACAAATCAAAAAAAAGGGGCACCATAAAGTCATATAGCCTGCACATTTTAGGCTTTCATCACACCCAGCATTATTAATCAAGCAAGCTTGATCAATAATTTTTTTACTTGGGGTGTTAAGTGGTAATCCTTCGCTTCTAGTGCAGTGTTGGAATTTTGAAATTTTGCTCAATTTTTCATGCATGATCTATCAAAAACCATATTTTTGAGAGATATGAGATTCATCCCACCATGAGCTCTAATACCATATTAATTTGTCACAGTGGTCTAGGAACTGAAAACATAGTCTCACAAAGAATATAGACAAATATGCATAAAATTGGCAAAATGATGCTGCAATGGAATTAGTAGCTCTGTATAATCAAATGAAAGAATGATGATAAAATACAATGATCATGCAAGATGCATGAATGCCAAGACAATTTTAATTCCCAAGGAGGTCATTTGAATTGAATGAATGGGTGTAGCTTAACTCACTGTAAGCCACAATAAACACACTAGTTAACAAACTGATCAAGTGTCGATTGGCTCAACCGAGTCCTAACTGAAGTAAGAGTGCAATGAATGACTGAGTCTAACTGAAAATAGCTCAGACACATGTCACTGCATGCCAACCAACAAGTGGTAGCACATCAATAACTCCAATGAACCTTGATGAGGTTAACTAAAGTGAAACTGGTCATCAGAAGTAGTTGTAGGTGCTTGTGTTAGCTCCAGTTCATAAATAATAATTAAAAATAATTAAATAATGAATGGAGGTGACTTCACCACTTAACTTAACTGATTGTAACTATCAGTTATCAATCAGGTGCATTTATGACACTCAGATCACTCCCGGAGTGCTCCAGTTGGCCTCCCCAAATGAAGGAGAAGGCTTAGTTTGCCTCCTTAACTAAAGGTAGGCATGGGTGTGCTCATGCTGATGTCATACGGTGCTCCTATAATGTAAATTAAGTAAATAAAACTTAGGGTAGTGGTTTAATGAGGCCAAATTGACCAAATTAAGTGTGCATGGTTGGTAAATGTCTCCAACAAGGATGTTTGGGATCAGATATGATCTCATTAAGAGGATGAGTACATTGCAACATTTAGTGAGGCAATGTGGCTTCACAAAGTATGATGTCGAAATATTAGGAATATTTGATATGCTGTATTGTAAATTCATAGCCACAACCATTGATGCCAACCTGAAGTTGTTATTTGATGATTTATTAGAGTTAGTGGATGTGACTCAGTACAAACAAATTATTGGATTGTTGATGTATTTGAAGAATACCAAGCCATATATATGATTTGGTGTGAACACCTTGAGTCACTATCTAGTTAAGCCTAGACATGTTCACCTAATAGCTATAAAGCATGTGATGAGGTACTTGAAAGGTACGACAGACTTTAGACTATACTATGATAGAGATCATGACTACAAATTTTATGGATATACAGATTCATATTGGTTAGGAAGTGTCGTAGATAGAAAGAGCACCTCAGGTGGATGTTATTCTTTGGGATCCATCATGATCTCATGGTTTAGCAAGAAACATTCCAGTGTTTCTCTCATCATGGCTGAAGCATAGTACATAACAACCTATTCTACTAATTGTGAAGTGATATGGCTTCAAAAATTGATTCTATGTGATAGCTAGAGTTGTTTAAAGATGACAGAGAATCCCGTGTTCCATGATAAATAAAAGCACATAGAGATCCAATATTTTTACATAAGGGAGATATAAAACACCAGTATGTGAGTATCAATGAGCAAGTTGTTGATGTATTGACCAAACCTCTATCTCAAGTAAAGTTGGAATACTTCCGTAACGAGCTTAGTGTAGTATGAAAAGACTTTCCTCATAGGGAGGAACAATGATGATGATGATACAGATATTTCCTTGTGAGGAACAATGATGATAATATAGATATTTTTTCATATCCCCACCTAATTGATCAATAAAAGTGTGGACGATTTCAAGCACCTAGGGGGACTAAGAGACATTAATTAATTAACCTAGGTAATTTTGATAAGTAATTATTTATTAGGCTTGTAGTTAGTTGATTTATTTTCTTATTTAATAATATGCAAATTTAATTATGTGGAAATAAGTGCCATGTTAGGAGGGCGCACTTGGGAAAGCCAACATTCCAAGGATGATATTTAGAAACTGACAAAAGAAAGCAGTAATAAGAAGAAGGAAAGTGCCAAAAGCTAAGAAACGTTTTCATAGGAAAAGAAGGAAACAATTGACCAAAGGAGGGCACAGTTTCCTTTTACAGAATCAGTCTTAAAAGAATGAAAGACAACAAATATTCCATAAGGAAAAGCATGAAACAATTTACCAAAGGAGGGAAAAATTTCCTTTTTGGAGGCTCACACATAAAACCAGGAAAGGCATAAAATTATTATAGAAAAAATCAACAACTTTGTGCCTAAGGAGGGTGCAGTTACTAATTTGGATGAATGACATGGAAATGGAAACAACTCACATGGCCCCTACTTTCCAATTTCTCAAGGAGGATGTACCACTTGGCTAGCGTTAGGGTTTTGGTAAGGGATACTTTCCCAATAGGAGATTAAATTTCCCAACAAGCCACAAATGGTCTATTTAATGATAGCTCAAGCTCCTTTTCTTAGTTTGGTTAATGATTGATTGAGTCTTTAGCGAAACCCAGCTTCAAACTGAGAGTTGTGCCTCAGTCCCTTGGGAGATGTGCCCTAATTCCTTTCCCCTCTATGCTTCCTCCCCTTTCATTCTCATTGCAGGTTTTGGACATATAATTAAAAACACAATATATTTATATAAGATATCTATTGCAGCCATTCCCTCCATTGAATTTGAGCTCTAGTGAAGTGGAAGCTTCACCTACGCTCCCATCCCAGCTTGATGTAAGAATTGGGCCTCTTATCCACTGTTTTGGGTCCCATTTTTTGAGTGAGAATACCTCCAACATATTCTTGATGTCACTAGTCCATAAACTATGATTATGATATCTATAATACTGTTGTAGAGGAAAGTTTCCTATGTCTAGGGTTTAAGAGGCCATCAACGTACTAGGGATGAAAGGTGGATGTAAATGGTTCTGTAAGTAAATATAAACAAGATTGAGAGATTAGAATGGTTCATACCTTAACAAACAAAGGTTGATCCAAGAAATTCTTCAATCCTCTTCTTTCTCCTCTCGCTCCTCTTGCTCCAAGAGACCTGCAAAATGAATTATACCTTCCTCAAACCAATATGAACACATATAAAGTAATGATAATAAAAAAAATATGAGAAACTATTCTGATTAACATAAAAATATGATCATAAACATAAATTCAATCACACATTGAACAATGTTTTGGGAAGACGAAGGACATCGCATCTTTATTAATCTTGAAAACAAGTACAAATATACCTTCTATTCAAGTTGGGAACCTCACGAAACCTTGATCTGGTTCTGTTGCTTCTCTTCTCCAAGGAACTCAGCCTCCAAGTTTTGCAACACAAGGAGAAAGATTCTAGGGAAAAGGTGTGGGAAAAGGGAGTCCCAATTCCTCCTGCATAACAATGCAAAGATTCAAATCGCCCTCTCATGGAATTCCCTACTTCTATTTATACCTTTATGAAGAAATAGGGTTGAAGACAAAGTAGTTACAACTGAAGGAGTCAGTTAACTAACCACCCAAACTACCCAAATTTTGAGAAACTTCTTTTTTTGACATCTACAGGATGAACACGTGGGTTGCAGAAACAAAATTTGCATGTGCAAGAGGTACACGCAGGTTGCAATGTAAATAGTCATGTATTTAGGGAACACTTGAGTACTATATATAGTAGGGCATGTGTAACACGCAGGTTTCCTTAAGGAAACTTGTGTGTACATAAAAAATCTCACTTTTAGGGTACTTTTGAGAATTTTTAGACTTTTGTGTCTTTTAGAAAGTTTCATCTGACTTAAATACATTTCTAACATTATAGAGAAGAGGTCAAATAGAGTTACAGAACCCCAGATATGGGTCCTCCAATATAGGTGTTTTTTCAGTGACTTTCATGAAGTGTCGTCATGCAATTGTTGACATGTGACGAAATCATGGGAAAGTGGTCATAGGAAGAGATGTGTCATTTTTAGCTGTAACAGATGCCCCTTAATGTATGAGGTTAGAGGGGAAGATGATAGCCGAAATACATTATAAAGGAAACAAATGAGTATGGAGAGAGTAGAGAATCGAAGATCAAAAGGCTCGAACAAAGGTACCTGAAAGAGAGATAAATGTCAGATAAAACTGATCTCTGGGACATACAAGTCCATATAAAAATCATCGCCATAAATATATAGGCAGATCCAACATTTGCATAGGTGATGAAACTATCATGGTCGCTCAATATGCAAAAATGCGCCATATCAAATCTAAAGGATCCATGGACACAAATGAACAAGGTGGATCCATGCTCAAGAATCCATCATAGCCACAAGAATACAAGGTGGATTTATGTCTCAGCAAAATGTCATATGAAATGTAATAAGGTATTGTGCATTTTGGGCAATAAAAAAATGACGATGTTACTATCGGCCTAAGGTCTTCAATCCAAACCACCAAAAATAGATGAATCCTAACCATGCAAATAAAGGAGTTGAAGTCAAACATGGAGGAAACCATTTGATTACCAATCAATGATGAGAACCGTTACCAAACACGAGGGAAAACACCATTAATGAAAATGGTCCCCAAGGTACCTAGTACATTCTAACAAGTGTGAATACAAGGAATTTAAGTCGAATACTTGAAGAATCTATCGAGTAGGAGACATTAAGGTATTCCCACTACCCAATAGCGAGGAAAATTGCCACTGATGACTACAATACCCAAGGTAATGTCATAAAACTCTAAATATCATTCCTAGAGAAAGAGGTGTTGCAGTAGATAGGAAGAGATCTGTTGGAAGGAAGGAATTAAGCCATCCTTCATCATCCAACATGTGGTAAGTCAGATACTAATTGGATCTAGAATTGGTACATAATTTCATGACAAGGACCGCTGAAGACGTGGTGTAATGAACTGATACCAGGGAAAGGATGACACAAAAGGTCAAGGCAACTACAGAATGGCCAACAAAGGTTTAATCCTTGAACAATGAACACAAAAAGGAAGTGACTTAGGTATATTTTGACACAAAAAGACCAACGATAAAAATATCCAATGTAGGAGACATTGACAGATTCCCCATAAAATTGGAAAAGAATCCAATTGGATGAGTAAGAAACTCTGAATTGGGATAACGTCAAAATACTAGGACCCAACTGTTGATAGAATTAAAACTTGTGCTTTGTTCAAGGAAACAATACTTGCTTCCATGATGTAAAAACATGTGAATGAACTTCCCTTTCCTCTTTCTTGTAAAGATTTAACGATTCCAAGAAAGCAAACTCAAGACCTTCTTCATTTTTGGCAAGCTCAAAGAAGAGTCAGAAGAATGCTTGATAAAGAACTGATTTGTGGATTTTATGAGCCCGAATCAATGAATGATTGACGATGTTTTCATAGTTTTAAGAGTATGAAAACTCCAAAGAAGACTCTAGGGGGGGATCTTTTCATCTAATTTAGTCTCCGCAGGCCGAAAAAGTATAAAACGAACCACATAAGAACTCTCTTAGCTTCGAAATAAGTAAGGTGCATCTTTTTTATGCATTGTCGGGGAGGTCCGAAAAAGGTTAAATTACCACCTACCCAACACTCCTTCAAAAGCAGTATATAGCTTAATTTTAACAAGTGTGAAAAAAGGCAATATCACGCGGAAAGATCCATTTGATTACGAGAAATGGGGTTTACAACAATAAACTCAATGCTTTGTTATTTAGGGTTTAACGAGCATGACGAATAATAAAGTACACTTAGAATCTTTTTCATGTTTAGGTATAGAGCACGAAAAAGAGAAAACTAAGATCATATCAGGAGTTCCTTTTCTGTAAGTTTAGTCCCTCAAGTCTAGAAACGTGATAAACCTATGCCTGAGAATAGTCTTCTCAATTCCGAAGAAAAGAGAGTGTTGCTTTCTTGTATTATTCCACATGGTCCAAGAAAGTGATAACATACCACCAATGTAGATGTCCATTCACATATTCTTAATGTTCCTGAACGAATAAGTTTACTCGGCAATCAAGTCTATTTTGAGGAGTCAGACCTGGGCTTAAAGAAACTCCATATATTTCCCATGAAGTTGTAACGAGTCTGAAAAATTCAACTCATGGCCTCCTTACTGTTTTTATCGATCTCAAAGGAGAGCAAAAAGAATGCTCTAAATGTGAGAGGATGAGTGTCAGAGGCAAGAGAAAATAGTTCCAAGCATGAGGAACAAACCTATGTATAATCCAAGGAATAGGAGCAGGATAAAGACACTCGGGGATCGTCTCCTCAAGGTAAAATGTGTCAAGTTGCAAAGGAAGAATGATACAAGGTTGAGCGATGATGAGAGAAAATATTGGGGCTTATACAACGAGCTAAAAGCATGGAAGCCAGAATTAGGATCATAAGTGTGAGCAAGGTACATGCAAATGTAGTTACAAATTGAACAACAAGGTGAGGTTAGTAAATAGTTGGGGATCCAACTACAAATCCTATCTTCAAGAAACAACAATATCATAATCATATTCAGAAGAAAATATCCAATGTAGGTCACTTTGGCATAAACACATGTGACTTTTCTATAGTCTACAAAAGGGAAAGGCAAGGTAGAATCGACCGAAGAACATTCTATAGCACCAAGGCTCGAGGGTTTATAATTAATAAGATCAACCTCAGAAGGAGACAAAAAATAAACAAGGGAGATAGAGTTTGCAAGAACAAACTCAGTATCACAGTAGTTGAAAAATTCATAGGAAAAATCAAACTCATCAGGATCACTGACTTGTTGATCAAAGGGAGAGTCCAAAAAATCAAAAATACCAACATAAGAAGACTAATCCATAGAAAGATCAAGCTTACTAAGAAAATTAGGGTTAGACTTAGTCACAACTGAACCAACATCCAAAAGAAGGTCAGACTGTATCAAATACTTTAGGAATACTTCATCTGAAGGAAGGAGATCATTTGAGATAGGACACCTGTCTAAAATTTCAAATGGATCAATAGAGTGGAGAGCAGGATCCATAGTATATATAGGATGACTCACCTGGTCAACTATTGGGACCAAATCCCAAGAAGGTAAACATGAAAACAGAGGCTACCTCTCAGTAGAAATTGAACGCAAATGACATGAGGCCACATATCTCACCCATGGCGGGGTAGTGTCTATAGAAAAAATGAGAATCAATAAAGGAAAGACCTGGTCTCTAGTTGGGTCAGGATACGGATCAAGAAAATCCAACCGATCAATAGTGACAATTTATTTTCCATGATTAAATTACATCACATGAAAGAATGTTGACACCATAGCTTGCATGGCATAGACATAATCATGTCCTAGGAGCATATTAAAGTCCAAGGGGTCTTCTATTACCATGAAATCAAATAAGACAGTATTCCCACCCAAAGTAATAGGTGTTTGAGCAAGAATTCCTAAGGATATACTAGTTATTCTATAAAATGCCAATACCTGACTAGTTGTTGACACTAGGATGGGAGATACCATGCCTTTCCAAGCATGAGTAGACAACATACTAACCGAGGCTCCTTCATCAACAATACAACGAGCAATCATGTACTGTCCAACTTTGACCTTCATCTGGAAAGGTGCATTAGAAGGAAGGCGCAACTGAACTAGGCTATCCCAATCAAAGGAAGCAATTTGAGAGCTTGGTGTGGGTTGATCTGAAGTAAGTTCAGTGCCCCCTTGTTCAGTAAGTTTTGAACTAGTAGTGAATAAAATGTGACTAGCAGACACTTCACTCTCCAAAGGAAGAGTGTGATTGATCGACAATGAAATTGATTCAACCGCTTCATGAAAGTCACTCTCCAAAGGGACAGTGGGATTGACCAAAGATGACATTTGTTCAATCACATAAGGATCACTCTCCGAAAGAAGAGTGGGGTGAAACAAAGCTGAGATTGGTTCGACCACTTGATCAACCAAAGGTTGAGTAGGTTGTTGACAAACTATAGGTTGTTCAGGAGAAATAAATTCTTGAGTCTTGGACCACACTCTTTGTACCTCTATGATAGCAGGGCACCTGTGAGTAAGATGATCCCCCTCGCATAGCTTACAAGGGAACTTAAGTTAGCCCTTTGAATGACCAGTTTTCTCAATGGTGTCAACATGACTAGTAGTGGTTAACTATTTTCTCTCAGCATGACCTACAGAGGCTAAGATTTTTCCCCTAGCATGACCACCAGAGGCTAGATGACTGGGTCCAATATGACTAAGAGAGACTGGTTGTTGAAAAACTTTAGGATGTTAAAAAATGGGATGACCATGAAACCAAAATCTTTGCACCTATGTGATAGAAGGGTATTTATAATTAAGGTGGTCTCCCTCACAAATCTTACAAGGAAAGTTGGGAATTTTTTTTGAATGGTCAGTCTTTTCAATAGTGTCAACATGACATGTAGTGGTTGACTGATTTTCTTCAGCATGAACCATAGAGGTTGAGATAATACCCCCACCATGACTTGTAGAGGCTAATAGACTGGGTCCAACATGACTTGCAGAGGTTGTATGAGCACCACTATCATGAACAACAAAGGTTGAATGGTTAGGATCAACATGTTGTGCAGCATTTGAGTGTATTCCACCAGCATGAACTTCAGAGACTAGGTGAATGGATCCAACATGAATTGCAGCGGTTGAATGGGGAGGTTCAACTTGAACATCAAAGGTTGAATGGGTGTCCTTAGCATGAACTACAGAGGCTGAGTGACTAGATCCAACATGACCTGGAAAGGTTGGAAGGATCCCACTAGCATGATCAACAAAGGATGGATGGTGAAGATCAACTTGACTTGCAAAGGTTGAGTGCTTAGATCCAACATGACCTATAGAGTTTGGATAGGTTCCCCCAGCATGAACAACATAGGATGGGTGGTGAGGTTCAAATTGACCTATAGAGTTTGAACGGGTTCCCCCTTTATTATGTGTCTTCTTCCTATTCCTCCTTCTTTTACTCCTTTTAGACTGTCGGTTACTAGTATTAGTACTTTCACTGCATGAGGTAGAAGGAGGAGGAGAAGCAATGTTTTGATTCCCTTGATATAAGGATCTTACTTGAGAAGCATCAGGGAAATTTAGGATAGTTGGAGTGGAAAACAACCACACCAGTAGCCCTAGGGTGAATCTAGGTAGATTCAAGGTGGCCATCAAAGGAACACCAACATTCCATGTGAGAGGAATAGTACAAAGAGTTCCCAACATGGATATCTCTTGGTTGGTGTTCAAAAGGGTGTTATCCATAGTTTAAACAATAAGACAAATTCTAAGGCCAATAGAAAACCAAAAGTACAAAGTACACACCTGAAGGAAGACTAAGTACAGACAAACCACACAACACTCACTAAAAAATTCCTAAAACAAAACAGAAAAACATGTATAAGATATTATTTCCAAAAGAAAGCTGAGAGACAGTTACTTGGCATCCCTATAGATTTTATTAGGCACAGCAGAGGAATCACCCACCTCCCTCCCACACCTTCTACTAGGGTTACCTTCCAAGCCTGTCCAAGGTCAACTAGAAATAGCCTTTTGGTGTACCTGTGTATGAACCCTAGATGTCAAAAGAGACTAAATGATACTGCAACTATACTGACAGTCTAGGGTGACAGTCGCAAGCCTAGTTCATAAACATGGGCAGGGTAGAAAATCCTGAAACCCTATCAACATGGGGACAACATGGGTACTAAAGGGTGGTATTGACAAAAAGTTCCAAGATGCGCAAAAATATTGCTCTATGCTTTGACAAGGAATCAGAGGGTTATCTCCTCAGTCCAAGTCTCCACGCAGCCTCATGTTTAAATCTTGTTTGAGAGGAGATTCCCAGATACAATCAGCATAGAAGAGTATTTACCTATTGATTGGCCAACTACGTTTGAATTTAAACACTTGTGGAGAGTTGAAACTCCTTAATCCACAAGTCTATCCTAATCTAGTTGGTGTAGGAGCCTAAAAAAGAAAACTTACTAATAATTTTTAAATTATATCATTCTTTTTAATAGGTTTTTTTTAGTCAGAGACAAATGGCATGAAACTTATGTGGTATTTTGACTCAAATTTGAAACAAAATGACTAAGCAAAGAGAAATGAAATGAAAAAATAAAAATACTATTCTCTTTCTTTTCAAATAGAAACTTGAAAGCCACAAAAGAATAATTTCTTTTTATTTTTCAAAAATAATGATATGCAGTGCATTAAAAATAAAACCCTAATCTACATGCATATTAAACAACTATATGTTATTTTTATTTTTCTTTTATAAATGCGAAACAAAAACTACCTACAAACTAAAGTATGCAGATAACAAGAACAAAGCAAAAGGAACTCTGTTATACAACCACCCAAAAGACTCTAGAGTTCCCTAAAGTCATTATAAACCTTACATGGAAGGAAGGCTTGCATAAAATACAAGTCAACTATTTTGGCATGGTGAAGTGAACCAACAAAAGAAGAAGGAAACAAATACCAATAAGCTTCTAAGTCCAGACAAAGATCACTGACAAAGGATGACCAGAAACATAAGCCAAAAATCATACCAATAAAAGGGGGTGGAGGGGATGAGCAAAGAGAAAACCCTAATGATATAAAAAGAATTAACACATTGATAAAGAACAACCAAAATGGATGACACTAACTCCCTGGAGTCATGCACCTATAGAGGACCCCAAAAGACCTACCAAACAGCCCACAACAGTAGAAAAAACCACAAAAATGAGGAGAAAACATTGTTTTAGGGGAACACACGAGTTTCTCTACTGACAGGTCATGTGTCATATGTGGGTTTATAGTATAGTAGGTTGTGTGTACAAACCAAAAAAGTGACTATTTAGTCTGCAACTCACGTATGGGTGGAAAAAATCCCCAAAAAGGTCAAAATTTTCCTTAGGAAGGGGAGATGTACTATAATACAGGAAAGGTGTTCCTAAGTGGCAAGAAGGACTCAAAAATTTTCAAAATAATGAAATAAATACAGAGAAACCCCAAACAGACAAGGCTCTCCCCAGTGGATTCGCTAGTTTTGTTGTAGAGGAAAGTTTCCTATGGCTAGGGTTTAAGAGGCCATCAATGTACTGGGGTTGAAAGGTGGATGAAAATGGTTATGCAAGTTAATATAAAAAAGATTCAGAGATTAGAATGGTTCATACCTTAACAAACAAAGGTTGATCCAATTATCCCTTCAATCCTGTTCTTGCTCCTCTCACTCATCTTGCTCCAAGAGACCTACAAAACAAATTATACCTTCCTCAAACCAATATGACCACATATAAAGTAATGATAATCAAAAAAATATGAGAAAATATTATGATTAGCATAAACATCTGATCATAAACATAAATTCAATCACACATTAAACAATTATTTAGGAAGAAGAAGGACTCACATCTTTATTAATCTTGAAAACAAGTACAAATATAACTTCTCTTTAAGTTGGTCACCTCATGAAACCATGATTTGGTTTTATTGCTTCTCTTCTCCAAGGAACTTAGCCTCCAAGGTCTGCAACACAAGGAGAAAGATTCTAGGGTAAAGGTGTGGGCAAAGAGAGTCCCAATTCCTCCAGCATAACAATGCAAAGATTCAAGTCCCCCTCTCATGGACCTCCCTACATCTATTTGTACATTTATGAAGAGATAGGATCGAAGACAAAGTAGTTACAACTGAAGGAGTCAGTTACATAACCACTCAAACTACACAAATTTAAAGAAAATTCTTTTTTTGAAATCTACAAGATGAACACGTGGGTTGCAAAAACAACAGTCATGTGTACAAGAGGTACACGGATGTTGCAATGTAAATAGTCACATATTTAGGGCACACACGAGTACTATATATAGCAAGTCGCAGGTTTCCTTAAGGCAACTCGCGTGTACATAAAACATTTGATTTTTAGGGTACTTATAGGAATTTTTTATACTTTGTTGTCTTCTAGAAAGTTTTATATTACTCAAATACTTTTCCAACGGTGCATAGAAGAGATCAAATGCAGTTACATAACTCCTGATATGAGTCCTCCAATATAGGTGTTTTTTTAGTGACTTTCATGAAGTGTCGACATGCGACAAAATCATGGGAAAGTGGTCATAGGAAGAGATGTGTCATTTTTATCTATAACAAATACTGTAATATTTCTATTCAATAATATCACATGCTATGTTTTCCATGAATGAGATTTTATTTTCACATAAACGAGTGTTTTGTAAGGAAATGATAAATGAGTAATGGAAATGAGGAGTGAATGATATAATTTGTCAAATAATGATATATTATTCTATTTTAAATTCTATTATCAGTTCTGATGTCATTCTGGTACGAATTTCATGCATTTCTATACACCCTAGCTAGATGACTAGGAAAAATTGACTAGTCTTACTGTTTCTTTAATTCTTAGAGTTAAGTACATCCAAATGAAATTATTTAAGTTTCTATATGTTTTTAACTGACCCATATATATAGACAAACCTTCCAACTGAATTTTTTTTGGAGTCGTACCTAGTTTGAACAACCTCCTCTACAGAAGGCCTCCCGAGGCCAAAACCACCATATTTTCCCAAATCCTTCCTAGCATCCCCAAATCCTTTGAAAACTTTTCTTGAATGTCTGAAACCTTATATAAATCCTATTATCAGTTTTTCAACACATCTATAATGTCCCCAAGATGCTGGTTTATTGGATTTGAAAAAGTCTTCATAGTTTCACGGTTAGGTGACCCAAAAGGGTGGGAGTAGGTTTTAGTGGATGTTGATTCCGAAACCTAAATGTTCCATGATATAAATGTGTTAGGGAAGATATTTTATCAGTCCAAAAATTTTACTTGCTTTCATCCCTTAGCCTGCTTCCCTGTCTATAAATTTCTCAGCAAAATACCCTTATCTTCCTAGTTCAAAAGTTGACTGATTCAGTGCAAGTTTTAATTCAGAATTTTACATCAAATTTGCACCAAATTAATATTCTGATATGTATATCAGATTAGGGACATTATAGTGGTATTATAGAATTGTCCTCTATACCTTCTCTTAATATTAATTTATGGCTCAAAATTTTAGTTCTAATACTAAAAGAAAGGTTTCTAAAGAAGAGGAAGTTGACTCTGTGGAAGGGAGATTCCACAAAGATATGGAAGAGAAGGATGAGTTCAGAAAATTTGTGAGAAACATGTTGAAATGGCTGAGTGATATTTCAGCAATATCATTCAGTATGGTCAAGAGACCAGAAAATTCATATCTAAGCAGCTGGGTGCTAAAGATGGACAAGGGAGCACATTGGCTCCCAGTCTAAAGAGAGAAGGATATTGGGTGGTGTTAGCTATAGAATCGGGCCCAAAGGTTGAGGGAGGACCGCTCTTGGGTAACAGAAGAACCACTTTATACCGTGCCTCCGGCCCTACATAGTCAAAGAGGGATCTCTCGTTTGTCACCGGAGTCTACCCCACATAAGATTTTCAATCAGCATAGTCAGGGGGCTAGGATACTGAATGGGAAAAAGTGTGTAAAGGTGAGATGCAAGGTTGGATTATCGGGGCGGGGACCATTGGAAATGGATTTGAAAACCTACATAGTGAACACTTGCAAAAGGAAAATAAAGGCATGGGGTTGCAAATAGAGGCAAGGTAGCTGCCGATCTCCCAATCATGATATTTTTAGCAGGAGGTTGGAGGACGAGAGAGGACACCCCATCGCGTGGAGCACCAGCGATATGAATTCCAGAAAACTTTAGAAGAACAATTGATAAATGTATGGAACAACAGCTGGAGCATAATGAGTATGAATTCCTAACTGCTATACACTAAGTTGCAGACATGAAACCAATCAACAGACTGGATTGAAAAACAGGAAAAACATTGCACGTAAAAGAAGATACATATTGGGAAAAGCAACAACACATGAATCTCTACCATGAGAAATAAATCTTCCTCTGCAATTTTAATCATAAAATAGGCATCAAATCTTATTTACAATGGAGAGCCTCAGCCGTAGGATGTTTCCCAATCCAACCAAATCACACCTTCCTCCCTCTAGCGAGAGTGTATTTATACTATTCTAATGCTGAGACTACCGAACAGAAAATTGTTACAAGTCACAATCATGCATTAACTATACAGGGAGTGGAACTATTGCCACATTTTACAAATATAAACAATAAACATTATGGCACTGGGGGTAGCATTTGGCCTGAGTAACAGTTCGACGTGCTTTGCTGCTATGGCAGATTGCGAGTATGATGCCTCCTTCCATTCCCAGAGCATGTGCTCCCATTGTGTTCAAATGTATCTTTCTACATGGGCACAAACTGGCAAGGTCACCTGCATCCTTCCATAGTTCAATCACATCCTCCACCTCCTTCCTCTCTAGGTAATATTGTTAGCCATGAGCTATGGAAGAAGTGCCGCATTGCTTCCGGTTGAGACAAAACCTGTGGGGTGGCTTGTCATCCTTGTACTTCTCACCTCTAGTGAAGTGAGCTCTCCCACAGGTGCTAGGGTGTAGCGTACCTACACCAGCCCCATCTCCCTTGGAAAGTGGACTTCACAAATAGGGTTGTTAGGGATTTAAACCCCTGATGTTCCCATATGAAGAAATGCTTATATAGGGAACAATCAATGACTGTTCCCTTTTGTAGAGGTTTTGGTGGGCGTGATGTTATTAGGGGTTCCTGGAAAAACACTTACGGGGAGTAAGTGTCAAGGCCCCATGTCATTGGGGGAATGGGTATGCAATACCAAGGTGACGGGCGAGTGTGGAAGCTTCCCACCACCCATCAATACCCCCAGACGGACAATCTTCTCAAACCAAATCTTCATCGTAAAACTCTTCGGGCCTTTGAATATTTGTGGAGAAGTAAAACTTGGGTTCTAGAGATATGTTAGTTCACTCTTATTGCTATGAAAACGGAATATACAAGGCTCTGATATTGACCCCCGCAATGGAGGGTCATCATTCCTGCACACTTTGTTATCAAGTTTATTTGGTCTCAACATGTGTGAGGGCGCAAGCAGAGTGATCCTTCACTTGTTGGGGATCTAGACACTTAGATTCATCGGCCATGGTGCCTTATCATCTGCTATGGGAAGCATTTGTGGATGCCATCTGGTACAATAGATCCATGATGCAAAGTTCATGAAGTGGACACTCCCATGTTTACTTGCTCTTTTGAAGTAGGAAATGGAATGGTCTCTGGCGTCGTGGTGGTTTTGCCTTGTGTGAGTAGTGAATTCCATAAGCCAACTTACACAAAATCCAACTTATCTCTACGTGACATGACTCTGCCAAAGGGATGATTCCACTGTTACGCATGCTACAAATGTCGTTGGAGAAATCAGCCAATCCATAAGGACGCAGATCACATGCGTGAACGTCACCTCGGCTATCATCTCCGCACTGGATGTGAAACCCGTATCCTAGGAGTCTTCTCAGCTGTCCAATCTTGAGGAATCTTTCACTTTCTCCGTCCACGTTCCATTCTTTCTGCAGAAAATTTTTCTCCTTTGAACACCGCGAGTAGTTCTGGATCATGACATGCTCTTAGCCGTCGATCGTGAATAACCCTTCATGCAACTATAGATATGAGTGGGCTCCATTAGCTTTCGCAATGAGAAACCATGGTATTCATCCATGCTAGTCTGCACTGCGGAATAAACTATGGCTGTATATTTCTCTCCATTCTTATCGTGGCCATTGATCTTCATGAATGTTATCCCTCTTTCGTGATTCAAAATCATGGCTCTATCCGCACAAGTATGGCCTTGGAAATTGATTATGGCCATAGATCTGACTCAGATCTCATCTCAACTGTAGAATGTTTCCCACCTTTAATGCATTTCGCAAATCTGGAAAGGAGGTTTTGGTCAAGCATGTCTGCTCACGTGAAATGGTTTAGATCCATTGATCCATCTCTGATCAATCTCAACCTTTGATTTCAATCTTTGCTCAATGCCTTCAACACACCTTTCATTTTCTCCTTTGCCCTGCACTTCTAATAACCTGAAGGGGAGTTCATATGAAATTCACGGGAATTGGGACCCTCATCGAATTCCTATCAGACTCTTGAAACAACTGTTAAAAAATGGAGTGTTAAAAACTAGCTCCATGAGGGATGCTATCCTCCCAGTGAGGTAGAAATGAACCCCCATAGACCAAGTTCCAAAACCATTGGGCTGCCTTTAATATTTCTCTGACATCTCCATTCTTCTCTGAGTTACTGCTTCAACGAATTCGTGCCACTCTTGCAAATCATGCTGGTGATTGTAAACTTGTGCTGGTAATTGAAAATGAAAACAAATTAAAATAGTAATGGAGGAAATGATCGATAATTTCCAAGCTTATTTTTCCTACCTACTCTACCTAACTTTGTGCACAAATATGATTAAGTGAAATCAGACTTCCAATGAAGCCAATCAAACAACTTTCCTAATAGTTTTGTTCTTTCATTGTGCTTGATGGACAAAAATGAAATAGATAATGGGAGAAGGAAATGATAAACAAACTAATCTCCAAAGCAAGGATGCAATGAATGACTGCCTTCACCCAGACCCTCCATGTATTCGGCTATGGGGTAATAGAAATCACGGCAATCTCTAGCATGTTCTGTCACCTGCTCATGGGAAAGCTGTCTGGAGCTTCCTTCTTCTAAAGATTCATCAGGCTAATGCTTGGAAAATTGCAAAAAAGGACCCACATAATATTTCTTCAATGGAACGTCCCACTTTTCGCTCAAAATTTTTGTAACAAGAGCTTGATGTGCTTCAAGAGGGAAGTCCCATGCTTCTTCAGTGGAACCGAGTAGGCATATTCCTCTTGTGTGAGGTGGTGCTACTGAAGGTGGAGTATCAGAAAATGTGTTTATTTGGAGGTTGCTGCATCCATATTCATAGCTTGTCCTTTCACTACAGATTCCTAATGTACTAGTAGCATGAGAGGAGTCGCTTGGCTGGATCTTCTTATCTTATTATTTCTTGTACAAGCTTATGGTCTGCACCATCTCTGTTTATTTTTGCTTTTGCTTGGAGGCCTTAATCATGTGTTGTATTAATTCAAAGGAGGCATAACACAAGGGTAGGAAATCACCTCCATTTCCCTTATCATCCTTTCCCGCTTCAAACTTCTGACTTCGCATTGCATCTTGATTCCTTTCATCAGTAGGCTTTGTTTCAATAGCTGGCTTGTCAGGCATATTATACAGGTACTCTTCCTCATATTCATCATACATAGGCATACCAAAATCCTTCTTAAAATCGTCCTTTGCAGACCAGGGGCAGTGCGGGTCGCCATCTTCAAAGAAAAATCCTGCAGGACTATCTGCTCCTGCCTCAGGCCGGTCATCTTTCTGTATACCATGAGAGATCTTTGACGGGCCAGAGACTTTCCCATTCTGCTTGTAGAGCCCAACCAATTTGAATGTATATTTTATTTCACCACCACTATCTTGATCTGACAATTTCTTGGACATGTCAAGGTTTTCCTCAACCTCCAAACAATTGGTGAACATATGTTGCAGGGTGGTTGATTTTCTTTCCAAAAGAAGCAAGGATAGGTCAGGAGGAAAAGCGGTTGCATAATATATCTTAGCAACATTCTCGAAAGGTTGGAATTCCTTAGGCATTTTATAATAAAATCTTGTGAATCTTCTATTAAAACTAGATATGGCCTTATCCTCATGCCTCCTTAGGGCATAAAAATATAAAAGTATTTGCTCCAATTTCCTTCTCCTACCGCAAAAATTTAAGAAGGTGCAAGAAAACTCTTCCCAAGTGTTGATGGACTTAAGCTACAAGTGCTTAAACCACACTTTGGCATCTCCTTGCAAGGACAGGGCAAAAGCCCGCATGCAGACATCATCATGATCTATCTCAAAAAGGTCAGAAAAATGCTCAAAGGCTTGTAAATGTTTCTCTGTATTTAAGTCTTGGGATTCTCCATCAAAATTGGGGAGGTACTTGTAATATCTCGTAGGAAAATCATGGAGGAGGGGAGGCAGTTGTAGTGGTTTGTATCGTCTTGGAGAAATAGGAGGGACAAAGTTAGGCACAATAGCTAAGCTATCGACCGAGGTTTCATGAACTTGACAGGGGTGTCGTTTGACATCGTGAGCCCCTGGATAAAAATCTAGGCCATAATCAGATGTACAAGATGATGCAATGCTTTCGGCTCGTAAAGAAGGATAAACATGAATATATTCATAGCTCTGTTCAGAATGAGCTGAACCATAGAAGGCTATTTTGATAAATCTGGGAAAATTAAAGAGCAAACTTACAAGATAGGATAAGGAACCCTAGAAGAAACACAGACCCGAGTATCTGGACTTTCCATCCTGCATTTCTAAGATTTATAAGGGGTCCATTTTCCAGACGGAGTTTGCTAGCTTTCCTTGGCCATTTTGATTTCTGGGTCACACCACCAGTGGATTCGCTGAATTCTGAATCCTTCAACAGTGGAGTCTCCAGGTGAAAAGTGCTCAACCTTCTTGATGTCTGGTCAATTGTTCACCATCAACAACCATATCTGAATCTTTGTCATTCTTCCCAGGGAGGATCTTCAATTTCATCCCCAGCAACGGCGCCAGTTTGTTAGCACCGAAATTGGGCTAGAAGGTTGAGGGAGGCCTGCTCCCAAGTAATAGTAGAACCACTTTAGACCACACCATCAGCCCTGTGCAGTCAGAGAGGGATCTCTTGTTTGTCACCGGAGTCTACTCCGCATAAGATTTTCAATCAGTATAGTCAGGGGGCCAGGATCCTGAATGGGACAAAGTGTGTAAAGGTGAGATGCAAGGTGGGATTATTGCAGTGGGGACCATTGGCAATGGAGTTGAAAACCTGTGTAGTGAACACTTGCAAAAGGAAAAGAAAGGCATGGGGTTGCAAATAGAGCTAAGGTAGCCACTGATCTCCCAATCAGGAGATTTTTAGCAAGCAGTTAGAAGACAAGAGAGGACAGCCCATCATGTGGAGCACTAGGGAGATGAATTCCATGCAACTTTAGAAGAACAATTGATAAATGTCTAGAACAGTAGCTGGAGCATAACGAGTATGAATTCCTAACTGCTATACACTAAGTTGCAGACATGAAATCAATCAACAGACTAGAGTGAAAAACAAGAAACACATTGCACGTAAAAGAAGATACATATTGGGAAAAGCAACGACACATGAATCTCTACCATGAGAAACAACTCTTCCTCTACAATTTTATTCATAACACAGGCATCAAATCTTATTTACAATGGAGATCCTCAGCCCTAGAATGTTTCCCAATCCAACCGACTCACACCTTCCTCCCTCTATCGAGAGTGTATTTATACTATTCTAATGCTGAGACTGCCAAATAAAAAATTGTTACAAGTCACAATCATGCGTTCATTGTATAAGGAGTGGAACTATCGCCACATTTTACAAATATAAACAATAAACATTATGGCACTGGTAGTCACATTCGGCTTGAGTAACAGTTCAACGTGCTTGGTTGCTACAGTGGATTGTGAGTATGATGCCTCCTTCCATGCCCGAAGCGTGTGGTCCCATCGTGTTCAAATGCAGCTTTCCACATCGGCACAAACTGGAAAGGTCGCTTGCATCATTCCCCGATTCAATCACATCTGCCACCTCCTTCCTCTCCAGGTAGTACAAACCTGTCGGGTGGCTTGCCATGAGCAATGGAAGAAGTGTCGCATTGCTTCCAGTTGAGACAAACCTTTCGGGTGGCTTATCATTCTTGTACTTCTCACCTCCAGTGAAGTGAGCTCTCCCACATGCAATAGGGTGTAGCGTATCTACACCAGCCCCATCACCCTCGGAAAGTGGACTTCACAAATAGGGCTGTTAGGGAATTAAACCCCTAACGCTCCCATCTGAACAAATGCTTATATAGGGAGAAGTCAATGGCTGTCCCCTTCTGTTGAGGCTTTGGTCGACGCGATGCTATCAGGGGTTCCTGGAAAAACACTTACGGGGAGTAAGTGTCCAGGCCCCATGTCATTGGGGGCGTGGGTATCACGTTTGGACCTCGATGGCTAGTGTCATTCTTGGCATGGAATACCAAGGTGACATGAGAGTGTGGAAGCTTCCCACCAACCATCAACACCCCTAGATGGACAAAATTCTCAAACCAGATCTTCATCATCAAACTCTTTGGGCCTTTGCAGATTCATGGAGAAGTAGAACTTGGGTTCCTTAGATATGTTAGTTCACTCTTATTGATCTAAAAGCAGTATATATAAGGCTCCGAGACTTACCCCCACAATGGCTAGTCATCATTCCTGCACACTCTGTCATTGAGTGTATTTTGTCTCAACATGTGTGAGGGCATGAGCAGAGTGATCCTTCACTTGCTAGGGATCTAGTCACTTAGATTCATCAGTCGTGGTGCCTTACCGTCTGCTATGGGAAGCATTTGTCGATGCCATCTGGTACAATAGATCCATGATGCAAAGTTCATGAAGTGGATGCTCCCATGTTTCTGTGCTCTTTTGAAGTAGGAAATGGAATGGTATCCGACGTCACGCTGGCTTTGCCTCATGTGAGTAGCGGATTCACTAGTTGCTTTTCTCATTTTCGTAGGCTAACTTACACAAAATCCACCTATCTCTATGTGACGTGACTCTGCCAAAGGGGTGATTCCACCATTACGCATGCTTAGGGAATAAAACTCTAAAAGTATTTTCTCCAATGGCCTTCTCCTACCCCAAAAATTTAGGAAGGTGCAAGAAAACTCTTCCCAAGTGTTGATCGACTTAGGCTGCAAGTGCTTAAACCACACTTTGGTATCTCCTTCCAAGGATAGGGAAAAATTCCACATGCAGACATCATCATGATCTATCTCAAAAGGGTCATAGAAATGCTAAAAGGATTGTAAATGTTTCTCGGCAGTCAAGTCTTGGGATTCTCTGTCAAACTTGGGGAGGTACTTGTAATATCTCACGGGAAAATCATGGAGGAGGGGAGGCAGTTGTAGTGGTTTGTATCGGCTTGGAGAAATAGGAGGGACAAAGTTAGGCACAATAGCTAAGCTATCGACCGACGTTTCATGAACTTCACAGGGGTGTCCTTTGACATCGTGAGCCCCTGGATAAAAATATAGGCCATAATCAGATGTACAATACGATGCAATGCTTTTGGCTCGTAAAGAAGGATAAACAGGAATATATTCATAGCTCTGTTCAGAATGAGCTGAACCATAGAAGGTTGTTTTGATAAATCTGGGAAAATATAAGAGCAAACTTACAAGATAGGAGAAGGCACCCTAGAAGAAACACAGACCCGAGTATCTGGACTTTCCATCCTGCATTTCTAAGATTTATAAGGGGTCCATTTTCCAGATGGAGTCTGCCAGCTTTCCTCGGCCATTTTGATTTCTGGGTCACACCACCAGTGGAGTCCCTGAAGTTTGAATCCTTCAAGAGTGGAGTCATCAGGTGAAAAGTGCTCAACCTTATTGATGTTTGGCCAATTGTTCACCATCAACAACCATATCTGAATCTTTGTCATTCTTCCCAGGGAGGATCTTCAATTTCGTCCCCAGCAATGGCGCCAGTTTGTTAGCACCGGAATTGGGCCCAAAGGTTGAGGGAGGCCCACTTCCGAGTAACAACAAAACCGCTTTAGACCACGCCTATAGCCCTGCACAATTAGAGAGGGATCTCTCGTTTGTCACCAGAGTCTACTTTGCATAAGATTTTCAAACAACATAGTCATGGGGCCAAGATCCTGAATGGGACAAAGTGTGTAAAGGTGAGATGCAAGGTGGGATTATCGGGGCGGGGACCATTGGCAGTGGAGTCGAAAACCTACGTAGTGAACACTTGAAAAGGAAAAGAAAGGCACGGGGTTGCAAATAGAGGCAAGGTAGCTACTGATCTCCCAATCAAGAGATTTTTAGCGGGTGGTTGGAGGACGAGAGAGGACAGCCCATTGTGTGGAGCACCAGCAAGATGAATTCCATGCAACATTAGAAGAACAATTGATAAATGTATGGAACAGTAGCCGAATCATAATGAGTATGAATTCCTAACTGCTATACACTAAGTTGTAGACATGAAAGCAATCAACAGATTGGAGTGAAAAACAGGAAACACATTGCATGTAAAAGAAGATACATATTGGGAAAAGCAACGACACATGAATATCTGCCATGAGAAACAACTCTTCCTCTACAATTTTATTTATAACATAGTCATCAAATATTATTTACAATGGAGAGCTTCAACCCTAGAATGTTTCCCAATCCAACCAACTCACACCTTCCTCCCTCTATCAGGAGTGTATTTATACTATTCTAATGCTGAGACTACCGAACAGAAAATTGTTACAAGTCACAATCATGCATTAACTATACAGGGAGTGGAACTATTGCCGCATTTTACAAATATAAACAATAAACATTATGGCGCTGGTGGTTTCATTCATTCCAAGTAACAATTCGACGTTCTTGGCTGCTACTGCAGATTGTGAGTATGATGCCTCCTTCCATGCCCAGAGCATGTGCTCCCATCGTGTTCAAATGCAGCTTTCTGCATGGGCACTTACTGGCAAGGTCGCTTGCATATTTCCCCTATTCAATCACATCACCTCCTTCCTCTCTGAGTAATACTGTTAGCTGTGAGCTATGGAAGAAGTTCCGCATTGCTTTCAGTTGAGACAAACATGTGAGGTGGCTTGTCATTCTTGTACTTCTCACCTCCAGCGAAGTGAGCTCTCCCACAGGGACCAGGGTGTAGCGTATCTACACCAGCCCCATCGCCCTCAGAAAGTGGAATTCACAAACAAGGTTGTCAGGGCTTTAAACCCCTGACGCTCCCATCCAAACAAATTCTTATATAGTGAACAATCAATGACTATCCACTTCTGCAGAGGCTTTGGTGGGAGCGATGCTATCAGGGGTTCCTGGAAAAACACTTACCGGGAGTAAGTTTCTAAGACCCATGTCATTGGGGGCGCAGGTATCATGTCTAGACCTCAATGGCTAGTGTCATTGTTGGCATGCAATACCAAGCTGACATGCAAGTGTGGAAGCTTCCCACCAACCATCAATACCCCCAGATGGACAAGCTTCTCAAACCAGATCTTCATCATCAAACTCTTTGGGACTTTGCAGATTTGTGGAGAATTAGAACTCGGGTTCTGGAGATATGTTAGTTCACTCTTATTTCTCTGAAAGCAGTATATCTAAGGCTCGGAGATTGACCCCAACAATGTTCGGTCATCATTCCTACACATTTTGTCATCGAGTGTATTTGGTCTCGACATGTGTGAGGGTGCGAGAAGAGTGATCCTTCACTTCTTGGGGATCTAGTCACTTAGCTTCATCGATTGTGGCACCTTGCTGTCTCATATGGGAAGCATTTGTGGACACCATATGGTACAATAGATCCATGATGCAAAGTTCATGAAGTAGACACTCCCATGTTTCCTTGCTCTTTTGAAGTAGGAAACAGAATGGTCTCCGGCGTTGCGCTGGATTTGCCTCATGTGAGTAGCGGATTCACCGGTTACTTTTCTCATTTTCGTAGGCCAACTTACACAAAATCCACCTATCTCTACGGGACGTGACTCTGCCAAAGGGGTGATTCCACCATTACGCGTGCTACAAATGGCACCGAAGAAATAGGCCAATCCACAAGGAAGCCGATTACATGCGTGAACATCTCCTCCACTGTCATCTCCACAATGGATGTGAAACCTGTATCCTAGGAGTCTTCTCAACTATCCGATCTCAAGGAATCTTTCACTTCCACCATCCACGTTCCATTCTTTCTACTGCCAACTTTTCTCCTTTGAACACCGCAGGAAGTTCTAGATCATGATAGGCTCTCAGCTGTCGATCGCGATCGACCCTTCATGAAGCCATAGATCTGAGTGGGCCCCATTATATTTCACAATGAGAAACCATGGCATTCATCCGTACTAGTCTGCAACACGGAATAAACCGTGGCCATAGATTTCTCTCCATTCTTATCGCGGCTGTTGATCTTCACGAATGCTATCCCTCTTTCGCGATTGGAAATTGTGGCTCTATCTGCGCAGGTATGGCCTGTGAAATTGATTATCGTCATAGATCTGACTCAGATCTCATCTTGACCATAATATGTTTCCTACCTTTAATGCATTTCGCAAATCTGGAAAGGAGGTTTTGGTTGAGCGTGTCCGCTCGTGCGAAATGGTTTAGAGCCATTGATCCATCTCCGATTAATCTCAACCTTTGATTTCAAGCCTCACTCAACACCTTCAGCACACCTTCCATTTTCTCCTTTTCCCGACACTTCTGATAACCTGAAGGGGAGTTCATATGAAATTCATGGGAATTGGGACCCTCATCGAATTCCTATCAAGCTCTTGAATCAACTGTTAAAAAATGGAGTGTTAACAGGTGGATCCATATTCTCTAAGACCAGGCCTCAGAATAAGCCTCTAGAATATAAATATGAACATAAGTTTCAGCCCCTACCCACCATGACCAAGTTCATGGAAGGACTAACTGAAGACCCTAAAGTGTAGATTGAAACAATTGCTTCATGGGAGGAGAAATTTGCTGCAAATCAAACCTTGAGAGAAGAGTGCAAAAGGGCTCTGCCATTCAGATATTTTTGTGAAACTCATTATAGGGGGAAGCAAAGAGGATTTCAAACGCTACCATATCATAATTTTGAGTTGAATAATTCCATTAGTAGAATAACCTTACCATACTTTGATGGCACTTCCAAGTGCACAGTGAGTTGTTGGATTCAGAAATTGGACACTTATTTCCAACTGAATCCTAAGGAAGAGAAGGATTCCATAAAGTTGGAAGCATTAAATATTTATGGGGATTCCATTGAATGGTGGTTTCATGGCATGACTACCTTGGTCCATGATTAATTAGTTACCTATAAGGAATTCACTTCGAGACTAACAAAAAGATTTGATCGAAGAGATATTGACATCTCTTTTTGTGATTTAGCACATGTCAGACAAGTGAGAACTTCTAAAGCTTACATATTAGAATTCCAAAATCTGGTTGTAATGGTCAATCATATATCAGAAGCAAGTATGATCCTTTTGTTTACAGAAGGATTGGATGAACCCTTGAGAGGGCTAGTGAAAGCTTACAAACCCACCACTCTGCAAGAAATGGTAAGAAGAACTAGAGACCTGTAGATGTGATTCCGAGGACCAAGTATCATCCCATACACTTTATGCCTCTCAAATTGTAGAATCAAATACCTCCAGTGAGGAAATTTCCATTTTACATATTCATCATCTCATTTACCATTAACCAACATGTCTTTCCCAAACTATGCTTTGTTACAACTTGAATAAAAAACATTGCTATATATATTGGCATGATTCATAATATGAAGAAAATGATTTCTAATATACAATGATGGTTCATCATTTCTAATGCATAAATCTTATGTATTGCAACAAAAATATAAGTAAAACAACCGAATGTTGTTAAGACAAGAAACAACATTTGTTACACTTATGGTTGTTAACACAGGAACCAACCATAAGGAAAAAAATTTCCACTCATGCATTTTAAATCCTTGAATGATTTACTGTTAGATATCATCATCATGTGAAGCACAACTACAAAGCCAAAAGTTTTAATGAGAATAAATGCATAGTTGCATGAGGACATGCAACCAGTCAAGATGGGGGGAATGTTGAGCTGCAGAAATACCACATTTTATGCATCTTTCACATACCATTTATCACCTTATTCCTATTTTATCCTTCCATAAAACCATTAATATCCATCATTTTCGTGACTAGATATGGGTTACCTTGTTATTTTCCAAATCATTTATTTTTGATTATTTTGAGTGAATTTGTGGTTAATTATTGAGAAAAATAACATATTTTCATTATACTTTAAAGTTGGATGAGTTTGGTGATGCTTACAGGTGTATTTGAAGACTNATGGATTTGTTGAGGATTTTGAGGGATGAGTTGAGGGAATAGTGGATCTGTAATTATTATTATTTATCTTGAATTCATGTATAAATAGGAGGACTCTCTCCTCATTTTGTTAGAGAACTGTCCAGTGGTTTGGAAGTAGAGAATATTTTACAGTTAGTCATATAATGGATTTTTGATTTTTATGTAATAGATATGATGCTGTAATGCAAATCCTCTTATTCTCTATCATGTTAATTTGAGTTTCTTTCTTATGAATTGTTAGTGTATATTTTTAGCAATTTATTTCTTATAAATTGTTAATATAGATTGTCAATGGTTTATTTCTTATGAATTTATAGTATAGACTTGTCATAATCTCACATCTATTTATCATTTGTCATTCGTTATATGATTTTTGTTATAGATTATATTTTCCTTGTTTAATTTCATTCTTTCTTTACCAAGTTTAATTTATGCAATTTCATGCTTTCTTAGATTAGATTTATTTCCATACAATTTACTGTTTTCGTTGGTTAAATTCAATTTCAGTCATAGAATAAGTTAGCAATACTCTGCCCCTAGATATATTTTGTATGTACCTCACAAGTTTACTCTCTCTCCGGGTTGACAATTAAATCATTGGATTTATGTTATAATTTGTTTAATGTTTTTTCCCAATATTCTTGCACCGTTTCCGGGGAGGTGCTAAAAGGGATCAGAATTCAGATAGGTAGATAGTTCATTTTTTTACATAGAAAGGGGGAGGGGGAATGGTAATACGTAAGGATGACTTCACTACAAAACTTTCTTGGGGTAACAACCAGATGCATCCACTTTAGTGGGTCACCCCAAAGTCTTGTTGTTCCGCAAGCGTGTTTATTTTTCTGCAAAGTATTTACTTTTTCTTGCAAGAGTGTTTATTCATTTTCTGCAACATTTACAGTTTTTTAGTGTAAAGTTTGGATTGCTTTCATTTTTGGGCTAGGCTTTATTTCATACTAACCTAATTTTAATTTTGTATATGTTCATTTTTTTTGTACGGATTTTTGTGCACTTTTTATTTCTATTTTTGCACTCATTTTGTACTAACCTATCTCATTATGTTTTTTTTATTTGTCATGTACCGGTTTTCATTTTTCGTTTTAAGCATTTTGATTTGATTTTAGTAAAATGTTGAGCATAATCCTAGAGCATCTCATTCTTCTCAAGAAGAGGAGATATTGATAGCAACCAAAGATTTAAGTACTCCTCCTAATAGAAACAAGGAAGAATTGACATTCGAAGAATCACGCATATCAGATGAGGAACACCTATTCGAACTAGAGATTGAAAGGGAGGAAGATGGAATCTCGGGTGATTAAAATCTAGAAGAATATCAAGCAAACAAGAGCTGCATTGAACAATGGTTCCATGTAAGTGTTAGGTTAGATTAGTTTTGTTTTCGTTTTTACTTTGTTAACTTACATTTACAATACCTAATTTCGCATATTTTCGAATATATTAGATTTCATTTTATAAAATCATATGTGAACATTCTTTTACTTCTTTTAGATAGATGGTTACATTGGAAATTTCATTTCTTGTAAATAATCTTTAGTTTTTAATTAAAGTAAAGTAGGTAGGTTTTAGTCTTTAAATTTAGCATATAGGATGTTTTGCTTTAATTTTTTTTAATGTTTCTATTTTCTAAAATTTTCATTTTTGTCTTAATTAGTATTTTGTTTTTTTTTGTTTTAATCTTTTAAATCAAAATAATATTTATGACATTTTTGATCTGTTGTCAATTTTTTTATTTTTCATTTTAATAAATTTTCTAGTCATGTTAGGAATATAAATTTCTAGTTTGCATCTTTTAAATCTAGGAATACCTTGAAATTACTTTAAAAACAAAATTTCAAAAGAGTATCTATTAAAAAATTTTAAATATATAATATTTCTTAATTAATTCTCTAATATTAGTTTTTTAGTTTTAATAAATTAATTTAACAAAACCTAATAGTATTGAACATATATACATAAAAACTTAAATAAACCTATGTTTCTTTGTTATTATTTTAGTTTTAATTTCAATAAAGTTAGTAATATATATTATTAAATTAATAAACAAATTTGAAACTCTTAAAAGTATTCTAGTTCCAATTTTAATAAGTTAGTAAATATATAATAATTTTTTTTTGTTGAAACTTTTAATAAACATTATAATAATTTATATGTATATAGATATATATCAAAACAATACCATTTCTAAAAGAATAATATTAATATTAAAAAGAAAAAATACTTTTAAAAAAATTATAAAATAAATAGAACAAACAACCTTTTAGCCTTTCATGTGCAACCTGAAGCACTTCATCCTTTCAGTTTTTCATGTGCAACCTCCAAACAACCTTTCATGCAACCTGGAAAAAAAAAACACTTAAAAATAGATAAATAATTGTTTACTGAACATAGATTGAATTGCACTATACATACCAAACAAACTCAAACGTGATCGCAACAATTCCTAGCCTTCATCCTTTGGTTTGGTAATATCATTGAATGAGCTTGTCCCTTTATTGCATGATGAATATATGGTACGCTCTAAATCATAGAAATGTACACGTGACATTTTCTCTAATGAAAAGGTCTCATCCTCCTCGATCTCTTATAGCTAACCACTATAAATAATATTCCTTATTGGCATTTTTATTAGGCTGGTGTGGTGTCCCTTAAATATCTTGTTCAACTGGCAGTCGTATACAGTGAATTACCCACCATTTTTTTTAATGAAGAATAGCGTGGATATCTCTAAGTTGGCACTTATACACTCTTTATTTGTTGATGGTAAATCGTGGAATTATTTACATGGTTAAGTTAAACAATAATTGACATGAACTCATGTTAAACTATTGTTTTGAAGGTGTGGATTCCCAATGCTCTCCCACAATTTGTTGAATTCTAATGAAGCGACCAACTGGCATCCTTCACTAACTAACCTCACTTTTCTTGGCCATCGAATTGATGAAGATAAGGTTAATGAATAGTCCCCCCGACTCTCTCGTGGATTCTGTTAGATCATCCTTCACGCTACATTTTAATACAACACACATTGTTTATCTGACCTATCCTCTGTGGCGGTTTTAGATTTCTGCAAGTCCTGATTATATTGATACTTTATGGAATTTACATCCACTATAGCTAATCCTGTGTGCTTTTTGGGGTTCCATCAATGAAAAATCCTGAGTCATAGGGGTATCAGCCTAGGGATATCTAATGTGTTTGTTATAAATCATCTTAGCGCACCAAACTTAGATCTCAGTTAGGCTTGAATGCTCAACAATTATTGGGTGCTATACTTTGAATTTCCATCTAATTTATCGAGGAAAAGTTGACCTTCATCCTTCTTCCAGAGCACCACCCCAATGCCAAATCAAATCCTTCTCAAAGATTGTCCCCTTGAAGTGACGGTTAAGTTCTTGCAAAATGAAATGCATGAAAGTGAGAATGATAAATTTTTGATTGATGGGAAATCATGAAACATTTGAAAATGTTACAGGGATTCAACCCAGATTTATTTCCAGATTGGGTCCCCAGGAAAATCATTATCACTAGCGGCAATGTGATAGGCTTATTTTATATTAAACATTCCATACGACTTATAACCCTATCACAGCTGATATATTCCTTGATTTATTTTAATCTTCTAAGATTGACAATCTTTCTAGAACTGCACATCTTGTTGATTTCTATCTGATAGCCCCCATTAGTTTTTGGAAATCCACAGGATTCCAAAATTGCACAACGATGATTCGATCTCTTAGCTTTGACTGTTGTATGAGGTAATTGAAAATATTATGCTTATTTAGTTGGGGGAGTTGTTGGAATTTATTCTTTTCTTTGACTATACTGAGGAAGAGATGTTGAAGCGGCTTCTAAAAATGAATCAGGTTTGATTCGATGAAAATATAGAAACAATAACCAGGGCTTGACCTCTCTTTGCGTATTCATGACATGCTAAGCTCTGTAAAATAATATCAATCATGCAAATATATCAATAATATTTTAATGTACGATATGTTCGAAATAATAATTTGGTATGAAGAAGAGCTCAGAACTTTCAATACCTCATGCTTCTGTCATACAGGTGGGGCCTGCACTTTTGACCATCGAAGTTTGTAGTTTGATATTTTTCAACATTTTTTTAATTTTGAAATGTCATGTACGTTGTTGCACCGACCACTACTTCCATTCTCATTTATTTTGTGAATTTTGAAAGGTCACGTACGTTGTTGCACTGGCCAGTGCTTCCATTTCTTTACAGTTGTTACTATGTCAATCAAATTGACAAGGTTATTGTAAAAAATTAATAGTGAAGAACCTAAACAATATATGAAATCAACTTTATAAACTATATATATACACTCTAATTCCTAAATTCATAATTTAAATATTGAAAGTATTTCAAATACAGTAATTTTTCTTATGAATCATATTTTATTACATCCTAAACTTTCATCACATTTATTGTGTGTTGGAAGTGTGAAGTGGCTTTTTAAGTAAGATGTGTCAAGTTTGTAATGCAACAATGGCATATATATGCAAAGTGAGTTGATTGGGAGTATGTCACTTTTCTATAGTAGATAGTATCCACAAGACCGACTTTCCTTACAGCCCTATGCACACCAACCCATCCTCCTTTTATTTATAAACACACACACACACACACATAAACTAATTAAAAGAAAACTATATATAGAAATAAGAAGAAGAAGAATAAGAAGAAGAATAAGAAGAAAAGATACTTCAACAAAACATTAGTTTATTGTGAAAGGTTTTTAATAAAAATTAAAAATAATGAGGATAATAAAAATTATAAAATAATAAAAATATAAATAAATAATAAAGAAACACAACTCATCTTTGCAGAATATGTTTGAAGCACTTTGGAGGATAGGGTCAGTGAAGAGTTTCTTTAGTTTAAAAAAAAAAACATTAATATAATAAATCTTAAATTATTTGATATCTATATATATTTTAAATTTAAAAACACATAAAAATATATTGTTTGTTCTTTCCATGATTAGCAGCAATCTGATCTAATAAAGCTTATTTTTTACAAAAAGTTGTACGAAGGACCATATGAAAGATCATATGAAGGGTCAACTTGCTCGCCCTTTTGTAAACACTATATATACAAATGCTTCTATGCGAGAGGAGTTAGTTTTTTAGCTAGTTTTTATATTTATTGTTTTATTATAATAAACAATATAACATAATCTAAGAAAAACATAAAATAATGTTATTAATCAAATTAATATGCATCTTTCATATCGAAGGCAGCTGCTGTCGCAGCTAAGCCTTCTTCTTATTTTTATTTTTACACAGTGAGACCTGGAACATCTTTGGTTTGTGGGAGGTAGGTGTTTGTTTCAATTTTGTTTTGATCTTCATATAAACCATGTCTGCGAATAATTATGCAATATCAAACTGCATTTTTTCATAGTTTGCTTTTAGAGGGGTTGACCACTGAAAGGGTTGACCCCCTCTCTTTCTACCGCTCAAGCATTATATAAAGACGAACTTATCTTTGTATAAGGAGGATGCAAAAAATTATAAGATTAAAATAGGCACATAAAATTTATTTTTGCAAATAAATCAAATTTAAAAAATATATAAACAAAAACAACTTCAGAAATAATAATAAAAGGGTTATGATAACATAACAAGAATAAAAAATAAAATAAAATTGAAAATGAAAAACATATATAAATAAATAAAAAGTATTAGGTAACAAATAAAATCATAAAATTATAAATTATAAATGAATTTGAAATATTCTCAAATTTTATGATTGTTGCGCTAACTTGTTTTTCGCAAGTCACTCAGAAACAGGTTTTGACAAGAAGGATTGCTACTTTCAGCTATAAGAGCATTTTTTCACTTTAACTTTTTATTAAGCATATAATTTCATGTATTTTAAATGCTCTCACAAGTTTGTTGCAAGGAAAATCCTAACGTTTTTCAGATTTAAAGACGAACGAATGGCATGTAGAAGTAATTTCCAAAATCGTAGAAACTTTTCAGAAAAATGTTCCATTGAAAGCTTGAAGAAGTTTAGTTTCTACTATGTATGTCATGAAATTTGGCTACCACAAAGAATCCCTTTAGAAACCAATTATGCCATGTAATGATTAATTACCCTTTTTCTTTCCAAGATTATTTGTCATCCATGCTAGAGTTTACGTTTTTTGCCTTATACATCATAACTTCCCGCATGTCCACCTTTCTGAGTCACACACATTTTATTCATTTTCAGTTTATCTTTTTCCTTCTGAATAAAACCATTTAGCTTCCTTTCCATGACTACATTGCTTTGTTATCCTTGCCATAAAAACTATTTGACCCTCATATCTTTCATCTATAGTCCTACAACTTATTATGTATAACTCGTGTTGACTAATGTGAGATTCCTCAAGGCCCACCTTTCAACAAGTCTTTCCCCATCAACCTCAACACTATATCTGTGATAGAGACTAGAGTTCATTTTTAGTACCTTGAGTCTTGCATGACTTAATGGCAAGTTCTCTCACTGGAAATCACGGGAATACATCAATGTCCCTTGATCATTAGATCTTGTAAGTGGCTCGACATCAGCTCATTTATTCACACTTTGCACGATGTACCTAGGTACCTTGGCACTCATTGACATCAATGGTGAGATTGCCTCGCATTGATTAACGACATTCATCAATGGTCAGTAATCCAATGACTTATTTCCATGTTTGACATCAACACATTTATTCGCATGTTAAGAATTGTACCATTGGGTTTTGTAGTAGGTGAATACTATATACTTTGCATGACTCCATCAGCAATTTTATAGCAGCATGCTTCAACCATATGAGAGTACCATAGTTCTACTTTTAGCTTTCATCTTTTACTTCATCCAACCAAGCAGCAGTTCATATTTCTTCACTTCACACTCTATGATCCAACAGTATCAGCCACATTCCTATTGCATAGCTCATCAACTTTTTGGGTAAGTGGAGGTGTGTTGTTTTCTAATATTTAACCATGTAATTCCTTAAATCCTAGAGAGTCAATGAATTTGGAAAATTCCCTCACTACATTCCCTTTCTCCTTTTCATAAACCTAATACATCTTAAGTTGGGGGGTTCTATTCATTACTGTTTTACATATTCATCATCTCATTTACCATTAACCAACATGTCTTTCCCAAACTATGCTTTTTTACACATTCAATAAAAAACATTTCTATATGTATTGGCATGATTCATAATATGAAGAAAATGGTTTCTAATATACATTGATGGTTCATCATTTCTAATGCATAAATCTTATGTATTGCAGCAAAAATAGAAGTAAAACAAGTGAATTTTGTTAACACAAGAACCAACATTTGTTACACTTATATGGTTGTTAACACACGAACCAACCATAAGGAAAATTGCTGCCACTCATGCACTTTAAATCCTGGAATGATTTACTGTTACATATCATCATCATGTGAAGCCCAGCTACAAATCCAAAAGTTTTAAAGAGAATCAATGCATAGATGCATGAGGACATGCAACCAGTCAAGTTGGGGGGAATGTTGAGCTGAAAAAATACCACACTGTTATTTATCTTTCACATACCATTTATCACGTTATTCCTATTTTATCCTTCCATAAAACCATTAATATCCATCATTTTCATGACTAAATATGGGTTACCTTGTTATTTTCCAAATCATTTATTTTTGAGTATTTTGAGTGAATTTATGGTTAATTATTGAGAAAAATAACATATTTTCATTATACTTTAAAGTTGGATGAGTTTGGTGAAGCTTACAGGTGTAATTGAAGACTTTAACAAGCTCAAAAGTCACCACTTAGCCTCAAGTTCGAATTTCATCTTCAAGGTGTGGGATAATTTCAAGGAGAGGATCATGGAAATGTAGAGAGAATATCTCATCCAATATTTGTTGGAGAATTTGAAGGGATACATTAAGAGAAAAGTGGATTTCTTGAGGAATAAGTTGAGGGAATAGTGGATCTGTAATTATGATTAGTTATCTTGCATTCATGTATAAATAGGAGGGCTCTCTCATCATTTTGTTAGAGGCCTCTCTAGTGGTTTGGAAGTAGAGAATAGTTTAGAGTTACTCATAGAATGAATTTTTGATTGTTATGTAATGGAGATGATGTTCTAATGCAAATCCTCTTATTCTTTATCATGTTAATTTGAGTTTCTTTCTTATGAATTGTTAGTGTAGATTTTCAACAATTTCCTTCTTATAAATTGTTAATATAGATTGTCAATGTTTTATTTCTTATGAATTGATAGTATAGACTTGTCGTGAGCTCACATCTATTTATCGTTTGTCATTCATATATGCTTTTTGTTATAGATTATATTTTCCTGGTTTATTTTCAGTCTTTCTTTACCAAGTTTAATTTATGCAATTTCATGCTTTCTTAGGTTAGATTTATTCCCATACAATTCCTTCTTTTCATAGATTAAATTCAATTTCAGTTGTAGAATAAGTTAGCAATACTTTGCCCCTGCATATATTTTGTCTGTACCTCACAAGTTTACGCGCTCTTCGGGTTGACAATTAAATCGTTGGATATATGTTATAATTTGTTTAATGTTTTTCCCCAACAATTTTGTTGGGGAAAAACATTAAAGAAATTATAACATATATCCAACGATTTAATTGTCAACCCGGAGAGCGCGTAAACTTGTGAGGTACAGACAAAATATATGCAGGGACATGTTGGGGAAAAACATTAAACAAATTATAACATATATCCAATGATTTAATTGTCAACCCGGAGAGAGCGTAAACTTGTGAGGTACAGACAAAATATATGGAGGGGCAGAGTATTGTTTAACTTAATCTGATATTTTGAGTGACTGAAATTAAAAATACATGCAATTGAAATTGAATTAAACTTGCAAAAGCAGGAAATGACATGAAAATAAACCTAATATAGAAAAGCAAGAAATTGCATGAAATAAATCTGATCTAAGAAAGCATAAGATTACATGAAATAAACTAATTGAAAAGAATCAACATTAACTTGTGAGCTCACGATAAATCTATACTATCAATTCATATGAAAGAAATCACTAAACTTCTATACTAACCATTCATAAGAAAGAAACTGAAATTAACACAAGAGAATTAAAGGAGGTGCATCAAGCATTATCTCCATTAGATAAAAATCAAAATCCATTCTATGACTAACTCTAAACTATTCTCTACTTCCACACCACTAGAGAGGACTCTAACCAAAATGATGAGAGAGCCCTCTTATTTATACATGAATTCAAGATAACTAATCATAAGTACAGATCCACTATTCTCTCAACTTATCCCTCAAATCCTCAACAAATCAACTTTTCTCTCAAATTATCCCTTAAAATCCTCCAACAAATATTGGATGAGATATTCTCTCCACATTTCCATGATCTTCTCCTTGAAATTAGCCCACACCTTGAAGATGACATTCGAATTTGAGGCTAGGTGGTGAGTTTTGAGCTTGTTAAAGTCTTCAAATACACCTATAAGCATCACCAAAGTCATCCAACTTTAAAGTATAATGAAAATATGTTATTTTTCTCAATAATTAACCACAAATTCACTCAAAATACTCAAAAATAAATGATTTGGAAAATAACAAGGTAACCCATATTTAGTCATGAAAATGATGGATATTAATGGTTTTATGGAATGATAAAATAGGAATAATGTGATAAATGGTATGTGAAAGATGAATAAAATGTGGTATTTTTCGGCTCAACATTCTCCCCAACTTAAGTGGTTGCATGTCCTCAAGAAACTATGTATTGATTCTCTTTAAAACTTTTAGCTTTGTAGCTAGGCTTTTCATGATGATGGCATGTAACAGTAAATCATTCCATTATTTGAAATGCATGATTAGCAACGATTTTTCTTATGGTTGGTTCTTGTGTGACAACAGTAAGTATAACAAATGTTGGTTCTTGTGGTAACAACATTCACTTGTTTTACTTGTATTTTTGGTGCAATACATAAGATTTATGCATTAGAAATGATGAACCATCAATGTATGTTAGAAAGAATTTTATTCATATTATGAATCATGCCAATATATATAACATAGTTTGGGAAAGACATATTGGTAAATGGTAAATGAGATGATGAATATGTAAAATGGTAATGAATAGTCCCCCCCCCAAACTTAAGATGTATTAGGTTTATGAAAAAAGGAGAAAGGGAATGTAGTGAGGGAATTTTTGAAATTCATTCATTTTCTAGGATTTAAGGAATTATATGGCTAAAGATTAGAAAACAACATACATCCACTTACCCAAAAAGTTGATGAACTTATGCAATAGGAATGTGGCTGCTGCTGCTGAATAATAGAATGTGACGTGAAGGATCTGAACTGTTGCTTGGTTGGATAAAGTAAAATATGAGAGCTAAAAGTAGAATTGTGGTACTCTCATATGGATGAAGTATGCTATTGTAAAAATGTTGATAGAGTCATGCAAAATATGTAGTCTTCACATGCTACAAAACTCGATGGTACATTTCTTACAACGCGAATAAATGTGTCGATGTCGAACATGGAAAGAAGTCACTAGATTACCGACCATTGATGAATGTCGTTGGCCAATGCGAGGTAATCTCACCATTGATGCTAATGAGTGCCAATGTACCTAAGTACATCGTGTAAAGTGGGACTAAAGGAGTTGATGTTGAGCCACTTGCAAGATCTAACAATCAAGGAACATTGATGTATTCCCATGATTGTCAGCAAGAGAACTTGTCATTAAGGCCTGCAAGCCTCAAGGTACTAAAAATGAACTCTAGTCTCTATCCCAAATACGGTGCTGCAGTCGATGGGGAAATACTTGTTGAAAGGTGGGCCTTAAGAAATCTCACATCAGTCAACATGAGTTGTACATAATGAGTGGTAGGACTATAGATGAAAGATCTCACGGTCAAACAGTTTTTATGGAAGTGATAAAAAAGTAATGTTGTCATGGAAAGGAAGATGAATGGTTTTATTCATAAGGAAAAAGATAAACTGAAAATGAGGAAAATGGGTGTGACTCAGAAAGTTGGACATGCGGGAAGTCATGATGTATAAGGCAATGAAAATGTAGACTCTGATATGGATGATGAACAAGCTTGAAAGGAAAAAGGGTAAGCAATCATGACATGACGTAATTGGTTTCTGAAAGGATTCTTTATGGCAACAAAATGTCATGACATACATAGTGGAAACTCAATTTCTTCAAGATTTCAATGGAACATTTTTTCTACGATTCTAATTTCTGCATGCCATTTGTTCGTCTTTAAGCCTACAAAAAGAAGGTTAGTATTTCCCTACAACAAACTTGTGAGAGCATTGAAAATACATGAAATTATGTGCTTAATAAAAAGTTAAAATAAATAAAATGCTCTTATACTTGAAAGTAACAACCCTTGTTGTCAAAACCTATTTCTGAGTGACTTGCGCAAACACGTTAGCGCAACAATTATAAAATTTTGATAAGACTTCAAGTTCATTTATAATTTTTAATTTGATGGTTTTATTTGTTACCTAATGTTTTTATTTATTTATACCTTTTTAGATTTTATTTTTTATTTTATTTTTAAAATTTTAACTCTTTTATTATTATTTCTAAAGTGTTATATATATATATATATATATATAACTTTTGATTTAATTATCACAAGAAAAATTCGTATATGTTTATTTTAATCTTGATAAATTTATCTATCTCTCTCTCTCTCCATATACATATAGATATAAACTAATTTAAATTTTAATGTGTTTTTTCTAACGTTTTGAATTGTTTTGTAATAAAAGCAAAAATCAGAGTTTTTACTTCATAATGTGTCTTTATGTAATGATTGCGTAGTAGGGAGAGAGGGTCGACCCCTCTAAAAGCAGTCTGTCTTAATGATCTGGAACAGAAAATAGTGTGCAAACAAGCGACATGTTTGACAGTTTGAAACAAACACCTAATATGAAAGAAATACAACTTGATATATAATGTGTTATTGCATAATCATTTGCAGGCACGGATTATTTCGAAACAAACACCTACCTCCCCAAACGAAAGATATGCGAGGTCCCACTATGCAAAAATAAAAATTAAGAAGAAGGCTTGGCTGCGATAACAGCTGCCTTCGATTTTAAAGACGCATAGTAATTTACTTTATGTTTACTATCTTTATAATATTTTTATATTTGTATAATTTTTATGTTCATAATTTTTTATGTTTTATCTAAAAATTTTATCGTTTTAAGATATATGTATATATCAAAAACTCTTATAAAAACAGAAATAAACAAACAAATGATTTATTATATTTGTTTATATATATATATATGCCAATTTATAACAATTAACAATTTATAACATTTGGAAAATATATTACTATCCTAATAAATGTTAATGTTATATGTTAGATAAATGTTTTAATTATTTTGTAACTAGAACAAAAATAAAAACAACGAGAAACTCTTAATTAACGTATTTGTGCAAAGCAATAAACCATATATTAAAAAAACTTTGTGTTACTTTATTATTTATTTATATATTTTCAATTTTATAAAATTTAATTATCTTTTTATATTTTATCTTTTATGAAAAACCTTTCACAACAAACTAATGTTCTTTTTAGTATTTTTTTCTTATTATTAATATTATTTTTAAGTTTTATTTTCTATATATATATTTTTTTAGTTAGTTTAGATATATTATATATACATTAATTTAAGTTTTATTTAACCAAAATAAAATCAATAAAATATTTTTTATTTTTAATAACTTTTATGTTTACCATTTTATGTTTGACCTAAACATTTTTTATTTTTAAATTTGTTTATGTATTTAATATTTTTTAATTATATATATATAAACTATCTAAAAATAAGTGAAAATAAAAATAATGCTAATCTATATACATATTAAAAAATAAAATAAAAATCAATTATGCAAATATAATTTGATGTAGTAACGTTCTTATCCAAAAAAATTTACAATTTCTATATTTTATTCTTATGGTATTTTTTTTTAATTGAATAACGACTCAAAAGTTATATATATATATATATATATATATATATATAATGGTTTTGTTATTTTACCATTAGAACAAAATAAAAAATAAAACAATTTAAATAAATCCCTTATTATTTATTTACTCAAACCCTTTCATGCAAATACTATAGTTAGACGCTGCCCTTTTTTACATGCTTGTTATCATTACCTCTGGGGCTAGTCTATGGTTCAATGAGGTGAGGGGATTTGCAGTTTTCTCATCGATTTTGTGTAGATACATCAGTTTACTCTAAATTTGTAGTGGCAGGAGGTTCGGTTTAAAGCTCCTCAGCCCAACGACGACAAGTATAGAAGAAACACAACACTCAACCCGTAAGATACTAGCAGCAATAGGTCTTATATAAGCCCCATCACTTGCTTTTCTTTTGATATTTCTACTTGCACTTCTTCGTAAGATTAAGCAAATATAAGTAAGTCAAACTAATTCTAAAGAAAGCTGATTTCATCTCTACAAACTTACTTTTAAAATGCTACAAAGAAGGTCGGTTGCTGTGCATAACATGCCAAAAGACAAGTGTAGTCAAATCTCATATTTCTCGCAACTCCTTATGATGGATGGTGAATGGTCGATCGAAAACGTGTAGAAGTTTAAATCGAATTGAATCTGGTAGGTTTATACCTGCGATCAAAACGAAAGAGACAATTGAACAATGGATCCAAAATGTGCAGAGCATGACTGAAAACGCAGTGAATCCAGAAATTTAAATTCATGATAATACCTGTCATCAAATCGAAGAGACAACCGAGGTACCTGAACATTGACTAAAGTAATCTTTAGTTTTGTTTGTGGATTTGGTGGCCATTCCAATTGTTTGGTTTTCTTAAAAGATCATTATAAGAAACAGATTTTAATGAAGCCGTCTAATTAGGGGGATTTTAATTCAACAAGCAGTCCCTCCCACCACCCACCTTCTTTATTGGAATTCTGAATCGTTTTACTTCCTTTAAGTAGACTTTTCGACTGCGAGTGGTGATTTCGAACATGAAAGCTATGACATCGAATGAATATGCACCTTGGGACGGCCCGCACTACTACATCAAGCTAGGTTAGGCCTACCCAACATGAGATCTACAATATAGTACACACAATACCATATCTGACCTAACATTGGCAGCTGTCTCGATTCTGTGGGTGAGAAGACAATTGATAAATTATTTTACATAATAGTAAAAATTAAACAAATTCTTCCCACAACACCATTAGAATTTTCTGTTCACACTTCTAAGGAATTACTTTCACCAAACTTCGAATGAATAATGAATTTCCAGCATCTAACTTTGAACATTGGGAATATACTTTTACATCAAAGATATTCCTACAAAATAAAAGGAGTTTATGATATCGTTCTCTCCAATTTTATGTTAAAACATGAAAGAGAAGAATTATTGTGAAAGAAATGTTGCGAAGGGTAAACGGAATTTCCCTCGTTCTAGTGAACTAGTGGTAAACCTATTAAACCTCATTTATAGCAAGTGAAGCAATTCCTGTGCATGAATAATTGGTAATACTCCCGAGTTAAATGGTATTGTATTATGATATTCCAGTAATTGCAACAAACACTTTTCTGCAAAGTGTCCAGGAATTTCGTAGAAGTTTGTTGATGTGATAGCCTTGAGTATTATTCCAATATCGTTCATTCAATTCAACTAGACTCTCAACCAAACACCTTGTGATTCTTTTCCATCGATTGGCATTTGGTGGAATTCATTTTTACTTTCTCTGCGTTGTATGAGCATAACATCCTATCGATCTGGCATTTCATTATTGATTTTAAATGCCACAACTAAAGTTCTGTTATTCATGATGACGAGTCCATTCTTATAGATGTAATTAGGGGCACGATACCCACAATCCCGTGACCCCTGACAGGAAATTTGCTAGTCCATTCGTCTGATTGACTGAGTTATGGATTTCAACTAAAGATAGACCAGAGAGGATCTCTGGATCAAATCTCAGTGAGATATTTTATTAGGCACAGGGCCACTTCACCTATGATAGGAAAAAAAAAGAATTCGTGAACGATCTATTACCAGCATCTCTAATTTGCGGATCATTCCTCAATCAATGTTTTATATTTGCAGGTTTTAGTGTGGAAGGGCGAATGCACAGATCGAAACTTGGAGGGCAACAGATAGCGACGAAAAATATTTGCAGGCTCACAAATCCAAGAAATTTGTATATTTGTTTTGATTGCAGTTTTCGTATGATAAGCTGTTTGCAGGTTTCATATGATATACTGTTTGCAGGTTTGGTATGGTAGACTGTTTGCATGATGCGCATGGAGGGTTGAAATGCTCTATTTTATTTATTATATATATATTATTGTATATTTTTTTCTATGTTTTTTACATATGTTAATATCAATGTTGCATTGTTTATATATATATATATATATATATATAATGTTTATTAATTGTTTTGAAAATTATATCTTAATGTTTAATGTTTATAGTTGCAAATTAGTTGTATATATATATCATTAATTTGTTTAAAATTAACATTAACAAAGAAACTAACTATATATTAAAGAAAAAAACATGATGCTTGGAAAGACTATGTAATTTGTTAGATTTGCTTTGATTTTGATTAAATTTATTTTTCATTTTATTAAATGGTGAAATTTTGATTTTATAAAAAAACCTAAAACAAACAAAAAAACATATTAAAACTAAAACAAAAACTATATAAATTTTTAGTATTTTTTATTTGTTTGTTAATTAATTTATTTTATTTTCTAATGTTTCATAGATTTAGAAGAAACCTAATCTATTTTTTAATCCTAGTATGACTAAAAATTCAGAATGAAAAAATATCAAGATTTCAAAATTAAAAGCAAAATAGTAATTAAGAAAAATGAAAATTTTAGTAAACAAAACATTAAAGCAAGTTGAAGAATCCTACATGCTAATTTTAAATTTAGAAATAAAAACTAAAATCTACCTACTTTACTTTAATTGGAATTTACAATCATGTACGTGTAGTGGAATTTCGAGTGAAACCATACATGTAAAAGAAGTAAGAGAATGTTTACATGATATTTTACAAAATGAAATCTAATATATTCAAAGGTATGTGAAATTATGGATTGCAAATGTAAATTAACAAAGTAAAAAAAAAACAAAAAAACTGATCTAACCTAACACTTACTTGGAACCATTGTTCGATGCAGCTTTTGTTTGCGTGATGATCACCCGAGATCTCTTCTTCCTCCTCTTCAATCTCAAGTTCGAATAGGTGTTCTTCATATGATATGCATGATTCTTCAAATGTCGATTCTTCCTTGTTTTCTTCAAGAGGAGTGATTTCATCCTTGACTGCTGTCAAGATCCCCTGTGATTTCATCCTTGAGAAGAGGAGATCTTGGCTTCTTCTAGGATCTAAGTGAGCTTCTCTAAGCTTTTTCTCATCAAATCAAATTCTTAAAAAAATGAAAAACAAGTACATGCCTAATGCAAAATACAATATGAAATGAGTTAGTACAAAACGAGTGCAAAAATAGAAATTAAAAGTGCACAAAAATATGTACAAAACAAAAATGAACATATACAGAATTAAAAAAACAAGTTAGTATGAAATAAAGGCTAGCCCAAAAATGAAAGAAATCCAAACTGAAAATGAAAAAAGCGAAATTTGCATAAAAACAAGCTCGCATTTGCAGAAAATGAAAGAACACACTTGCAGAAAAAGAAAACACTTTGCAGAAAAATAAACACGCTTACAGAAACAACAAGGATTTTGGGTGACCCACTAAAGTGGATGCGTCTAGCTGTTACACCATGAAAATTTTGGAAATTCTATAGTGAAGTCGTCCTTGCATATTACCATTTTCCCTCCCCTTTTCTATGTATTAGGAAAAAAAAACGAACTATCTACCTATCTAAACTCTGATCTCTTTTAGCACCTCCCCGAAAATGACGCCAAAATGTTGGGGAAAAACATTAAATAAATTACAACATATATCTAACGATTTAATTGTCAACCCAGAGAGAGCGTAAAATTGTGAGGTACAAACAAAATCTATGCAAGGGCAGAGTATTGCTAACTTATTCTATAACTAAAATTGAATTTAATCTATGAAAACAAGAAATTGTATGGAAATAAATCTAACCTAAGAAAGCATGAGATTGCATAAATTGAACTTGGTAAAGAAAGACTGAAATTAAACCAGGAAAATATAATCTATAACAAAAAGCATATATGAATGACAACGATAAATAGATGTGAGCTCACGAAAAGCAGGAAATTGCATGAAATAAATCTGATCTAAGAAAGCATAAGATTGCATGAAATAAACTAATTGAAAATAATCAACATTAACTTGTGAGCTCACAATAAATCTATACTATCAATTCATAAGAAAGAAATCACTAAACTTCTATACTAACAATTCATAAAAAAGAAATTGAAATTAACATAAGAGAATCAAAGGAGGTGCATTAAGCATCATCTTCATTACATAACAATCAAAATCCATTCTATGACTAACTCTTAACTATTCTCTATTTCCACACCACTAGAGAGGCCTCTAACCAAAATGAGGATAGAGTCCTCCTATTTATACATGAATTCAAGATAACTAATCATAATTACAGATCCACTATTCTCTCAACTTATCCCTTCAAATCCTCGAACAAATATTGGATGAGATATTCTCTCCATATTTCCATGATCTTCTCCTTGAAATTAGCCCACACCTTGAAGATGAAATTCGAATTTGAGGCTTGGTGGTGACTTTTGAGCTTGTTAAAGTCTTCAAATATACTTGTAAGCATCACCAAACTCATCCAACTTTAAAGTATAATAAAAATATGTTATTTTTCTAAATAATTAACCACAAATTCACTCAAAATACTCAAAAATAAATGATTTGGAAAATAACAAGGTAACCCATATTTAGTCAAAAAAATGATGGATATTAATGGTTTTATGGAAGGATAAAATAAGAAAAAGGTGATAAATTTTATGTTAAAGAAGAATAAAATGTGTTATTTTTGTGGCTCAACAATCACCAATGAGGGAACTATAGTCAAGGTTTCCCACCAGCCCAAATAAATTAAAAAAATAGTTGCACAAGCACAAGGGCATTTTTTAAAACCTTCCACATGGTAGGCCACTTGAACATGGCACTGAACACGTAATCGAGATGGAAGTTGGTACACTTCCAATAAAAATCTACCCCGATAAGCATATGAAGAAATTCAAGGATGAGATTGATAAGACCATCAAGGAGCTCCTTGAGTTGGGATTCATTAGACCAAGCTCCAGTCCTTTTGCTTCTTCGGTAGTTGTGGTGAAGAAGAAGGACATGACACTCAAAATGTTCATAGACTACCGGGACTTGAACCTGAAAACCATAAAGAACTGGTACCCAATCCCCTAGATTGATGAAATGATGGATGAACTACATGGAAAAAAATTCTTCTCCAAAATAGTCCTCCGGTTAGGATACCACAAAATTAGAATGAGGGAGGAAGACATACAAAAGACAACCTTATGTTGTCATTCTGGTCATTTTGAGTTTTGGGTTATTCCATTTGGCTTGACTAATGCTTTGGAAACCTTCCAATCATGTATGAACAAGGTGTTTAATGAGAAGCTCCCTAAGTCTGCCCTTGTCTTCTTTGATGACATTTTGATTTATAGCAAGATAGGGGAGGAGCACCTGCTCCACTTCGATGTGGTGCTCACTATACTTGCAAATCAGTACTTCTATGAAAAGTTGTCCAAGTTTGAGTTTGGCATGACTAAATTTCCCTATCGCGGCCATGTGATTTTCCAAGAAGGGGTAAAAGTGCACCAAGAAAAAATAGAGGCCATATTGGGTTGTCCAAGCCCAAGGAACATCATCAAACTAAGAGGATTCATTCGCCCTTGTAATTACTACTAGAAATTTGCCATAAGGTACTCATGGTTTGCTACACCTTTGAAATATCTAACTAAGAAGGGTACATTTAGTTGCAGTGGGGAGGATGAACATGATTTCCAAAAGATGAAGGAGAGCATGAACAATTGTCCGATACTTTCTTTATCAGTTTTCTCAAAACCTTTTGTGTTGGAATGTGATGCCTCTAGAGAAGGAATTGTTGTTGTTCTTATGCAAGAAAGGAACCCTATTACATTCAAGAAAAAAAAATTGTAAGCTCATGAAATGATATATTCAATATATGACAAGGAAATGTTGGCCATCATGCATGCATTGGCTAAGTTTCGAGAGTATTTTGTGGGAGGTAAATTCATAGTGAAGACTAATCACAATAGTTTTAGACACTTCCTGACCCAAAATGAGCTGAATGACAAGAATCAGAAATGGGTGAGAAAATTCCAGTCATGATGCTTTGATATTTAGTATAAAAAGGGGAATGAATGATGTGGCTAATGCACTTTCTTGTAGTCCCACATTCTCATTGTTGTAAATGCTAACTAAGTGGAAGATACAGTTGGGAACATAATACTCAAAGAGTCAGTTTCCTTTTGAAGCTTTGGAAGGGGTAAGACAAAACAAAGAATAACATGACCATGATGGCCTCATCTACTACAAAAGTAGAATCTTGTTAGTTCCTGGGTCTACACTAAAGAGAAAGATTCTGGAAGTTGCACATGATGCATCAGTGGCTGGCCACCATAGTTTTCTAAAGACTTACTGGAAGGTAAAGAGAAATTCACATTGAAGGGTATCAAAAATGATGTTTGCATGTATGTGAGAGAATGTTCTGCATCCCAACAGAATAAGGTGGAGCACACATACCCCATTGGACCCGTCTAGCCTCTTCCTATTCCTAATTAGAAATGGGAGAGTGTCTCCATGGACTACATCAATGGGATGCAAAAGACTTAAGGAAAAGACAACATTTATGTGGTGGTTGACAGATTGACAAAATTTGCACACATTTGTGCAATCACATCGACTATTTCAGATAGTGAGGTTGCTTCTCTTTTTTTCAAGGATATTTTCAGGCTGCATGGATTTCCCAGAATTATAATCAGTGATAGGGATAACAAGTTCACTAGTGATTTTTGTCAAGAACTGTTTGGGATGGTTGGAACAAACCTGGTCATAAGCACAAGCTATGACCCCTAGATACATGGACAAACTGAAAGGGTGAATCAATGGATTAAAGGTTACCTCCATAATTATTTTACAGTACAACAAAGAACTTGGGAAACCTACCTCCACTTGGGTGAGTTCTGCTATAATACTACCTTTCAAGTTTTTATCAGAATGACCCCATTTATGACCTTGTATGGGTATGAGGCTCCGTCTTTTTCATATTTAATGTTTGGAGACTACATAGCCAAAAAGGCTAAATATTGGTTATAGGAATACCAAGACATTCTAAGTGTGTTAAAAGATAACCTACATATGGTGTAGAACCACCATAAAGTGTATGCAGAAAAGTACCGAATTGACATAATATTCTAGGTAGATGAATTGGTTTGCCTAAGGCTGCAAACTTATAGACAGTCTTATTTGAAGGTTCTATGGGCCTTACAAGATTCTAAGAAAAATTGGTGAAGTGGCCTATGAGGTGGAACTTCCACCAGGGAGTACAATCCATAATGTTTTCCATGTATCCTATTTGAAGAAAGAAGATGGCCAACATGTAGTGACATCAGAAGAACTACCTCCCTTGGATGATGAAGGCCACTTGGTCTTAGTACCTGAGAAGGTATTGCATATAAGAGAAACAAAACCGAGGAACACAACCATCAAAGAGTATCTGATACATTGGAAGGGGTTACCCAGTGAAGGTGCCACTTGGGAGGGTGAAAATATCTTGCAGCATCCCAATTTACTTCTGCTTGAGGACAAGCATACTTGGAATGGGAGGACTATCATATTCCCACCTAATTTATCAACAAAAGTGTGGACCATCTCAAACACCTAGGGTGGCTAAGAGACATTAATTAATTAGCCTAGGAAATTTTGTTAACTTATTATCGAAGCTTGTACTTAGTTGATTTATTATCATTAATTAATATTATGTGAATTTAGTTATGTGGAAATAAGTTCCATGTCAGAAGGGCACACTTGGGAAAGCCAAATTTCCAAGGAGGAGATTTAGAAACTGAGAAAGGACCGAAAAAAGCAAGTTGTTAGAAGAAGAAGGAAAGTTCCAAAAGCTAATAAAAATTTGTTAGTTTTTCATCACATTTAAGCTAGCATTATGATCTTAGGATCTTTTCACTGAGAGAATAACAAGCACATCAATAAAACACAAGCACATCACAAGAGACAAGAGACACAAAGAGTTTTCCTCGGGGAAACCATAAAGGAGAAAACCCCGCAACTTCCTCTAAGATAGAATCAACACCAAAACAGTAAGAGATCTCCCAAAACAACAGTAGTCTTCTGTCTTCTGTCTAGTCCCAAAATTTCCTTCTCCAATAGTGCACCACACTTGGGAGAGCAAGTGATGTATTTCACAAGTGATAAATAAAGAGAATATCACTCTCTATTTATATTCATCCGTTCACTTGAATTGCCTTTTCACACGTAGGCTCAACCTAATAATTACTACTCGAGCCTACACCTTAACTAGTGTATAATAACTCAAGTGCCCCGAAACTGTGGGGACTTACCTAATGACTTGATATGACTTGATTACATTATTAATCCTCCCGATTGGAACATCGAGGCATGACCACATGACTCAAATACATAATAGAGACATCCCGGAATAAACATCGGGTTACAATATATAAGATACATAGAAGAATACATTCCAAAGTTACATATACATCAACACTCCCTCTTAACTAGGAAGGTATTGTTTCGACACAATTTTCAGCACTGGTCTTCTTCTCTGTATCAACTGGATCATCTCGTCTTCAAGTCATCTTCGTCTTCAAGTCATCATCGGATCTGGATCATCTCTCGATCTGTATCATCATTGAACATCATCACTAGATCTGGATCATCTCTCGATCTGGATCATCATCACTAGACTGGATCTAGATCATCACTTGATCTAGATCATTAGTGCTGGATCATCATTACTGGATCTGTATCATCATTCGATCTGGAACAACACTGGTGCTATCTCATGATTCTTCTCATCATAGGAAGTTCTACAGAGCCAGCCCTTTTTCATGATGGTTGTAGTCCTACCCTCATGTAGGTCTTCGCCCAGCACTTACATCTGACCTTCTTGTCAGAAAGGCATGCCCAACACTCACATATAATCATGTAGTAAACTGCAATCCCATCAGAAAGGCCCAGCACTCACATTCACCAGCATGATAGGACACACCTACTATCATCTGTGAAATGGCTCAGCACTTACAACCACTAGCATGATAGGACACACCTACTATCATCTGTGAAATGGCTCAGCACTTACAACCACTAGCATGATAGGACACACCTACTATCATCTGTGGAAAGGCATAGCGCTCATAACCACCAGCATGGTAGGACACACCTACTACCATCTGTGGAAAGGCTCAGCACTTACAATCACCAGCATGGTAGGACACACCTACTACCATATGTGAAAAGGATCTGCACTTACAATCACCAGCATGGTAGGACACACCTACTACCATATGTGAAAAGGATCTGCACTTACAATCACCAGCATGGTAGGACACACCTACTACCATCTATGAAAAGGAACTCCACTTACAGTCACCAGCATGATAGGGCACACCTACTATCATCTGTGAAATGGCACAGCACTTATAGTCACCATCATGATAGGACACACCTACTATCATCTATGACAAGGCTCAGCACTTACATCCATCCAAGCGGGAACAAATCCTGCTCACAATGATGGAAGGGCATGCTCTCACATCTGATCATGAGGGGAACACATCCCAACAATCATATTAGAATGGCCCCCAGTCCTCCTCGACTGAGCTACCTGGTAACTGACCAGGCGCCTCCATTCTCCTAGAGAATGGTAGTTTCCCTTACGTCCGACCTGCTCGTCGGAATGGCCAACACTCATATCTGACATGGAAGGAACTTAATCCTTTAGCCATGAGCAGAATGGTTCAGCCCTTACATCTGACCAAGTGGGAACACATCCCTCTATCACATCAGAATGGCTACTCAGTTCTTACACTGAGTGTTCCTGGTAACTGACCAGGTGCCTCCATTCCTAGAATGGAAATTTCTTTTACATCTGTCTTGCTCGACAGAATGGCCAGCACTCATATATGACATGGAAGGGAGCAACCCTACCACCATGACAGAATGGCTCAGCCCTTATATCTGACCTACTCGTCAGAATCGCTATGGATCTGAGCACTCATATATGACATGGAAGGAACCAATCCTCTCACCATGACAGAATGGATCGGCCCTTACATCTGACCATCAAAGGAACCAATCCTCTCACCATGACAGAATGTCTCAGCCCTTACATCTGACCATGTAAGGAACCAATCCTCTCACCATGTCAGAATGGATATGGGTCTCATCACTTTCTCTGGAAGGAAGCCTCGATCTGGAGAACACCAAGTCTCTCTCTGAAGTACTCGAACTTCATCCTAGCCAATGGCTTCATCAATACATCAGCTATCTGTTCCTCCGTCGCAACATACAGGACCTTCACTGCTCCTCTCTGCACCATATCCCTGATATAGTGATACTTGATCTCGATATGCTTCGACTTGTCATGAAACACTGGATTCTATGACAACTTCACGCAACTCTGGTTGTCACAATGTATACAAGTAGCATCTAACTAGAGATCAAATATATCAGACAGTAGCTTCCACAGCCATACTGCCTCACAACTAGCTGAACAAGCTGCGACATACTCTGCTTCAGCCGTACTCAGTGCCACACAGGATTGCTTCCTGCTAAACCAAGAGATCACACCTGATCCCATACTGAAGCAACATCCCGAAGTACTCTTCCTGTTGATGGCACTGCCTGCCCAATCTGAATCAACATAACCTTCCAGGTTAATCTTCTGATTCGCATCGTACTCGAGCCCATAATCAATTGTACCCTTTCAGGTACCTCAGAATATGCTTTGCAGCTGTCAAGTGAACACTCCTTGGATCTGTCAAGTACTGGCTCAAGGTGTTCACAGCAAAGAAAATGTCTGGTCTCGTGTTCGTCAGGTACATCAATGACCCAATCATCTGACGATACATCGTAGCATCAATCGACTCCGACAAAGCATCACCCAATAGGTTCAGGTTCGATGCCATAAGTGTGGCCATCGCCTTGCAGTCCATCATCCCGAACCTCTTCAGGATATCTACTGCATACTTCCCTTGTCCAAGGAAGATCCCATCTGTACTCTGCCACA
>LPNX010811565.1:133019-348917 GCA_001517045.1 Pseudotsuga menziesii
TGCTGTGGATTATAAGGAGTTGACAACTCCCTCTTAATCCCTGCTTCTTTGCATAGCTCTTTTAATTCATTCGAAGTGAATTCTCCACCATTATGTGATCTAATGGTCTTGATCTTCTTTTCAGTATGGTTCTTGACCAAGGCTTGCTGAACACTTCATCTTTGTTTTTCATAAAGTAAATCCATGTCTTTCTAGAAAAATCATCAATAAAAGAAACATAGTATGCATACCCGCTTAGTGAGTTTGATGACATTGGACCGCATACATCGGAGTGGATGATTTCTAGAATGCCTTTGTATTTTCTTTTGCTGCTAGGAAATGTCTTCTTTGTATTCTTCCCTTTCGCACATCCTTTGCAAACTCCATCATGCTTTGTTTGGAATGCAATAGGTAGTGCTCTGTAGTGCACATGTGCAAGCCTTCTATGCCAAAGCTCATTTGGTTCTACCATATCATGGATCAAGGCTTGTTCTGGATGACCCTTCAATTTGTACAAGCCTCCTTCTTTTTCTCCAATCACTACCGCATCATCAATTTTCTTTCCTTTTGGCCACATTATGACTTGACCATCGATGAATGCAACCCACATTCCTTTTGCATCCAAGGCTGAAATGGATAGAAGATTCTTCTTAAGTACTGGAACAAACAATACTTCTTTCATTGTTAGAGACTTACCAGATTCTAGCTTGTATGAAGATTCCCCACTACCTTTTATTGGATATTGGTAGTCATCTCCTAGTTTCACCTTGTGAGGTCATTCATGTCTGACAATATTACAAAGGATTCCTTGAATCCCGTCATATGTTTGGAAGCCCCACTGTCTATAAGCCAATCATCATTTCCATGAGTAATGTTACTTGTGAGAGATGATATCAAAACATATTCATCCTTGCTTGAAGAATCTTCACTTTCATATATGGATCTCTTTCTGGATGGTTCATCATCCTCTGTAGGATGATCATGATGTCTTCTTTGGCCTCGTCTCCCTCTGAAACTGGAACGTCTATACTCATGTAGGTGTCCAATCTAGTTTCTTCAGAGAGATCAAATACTTCTATTCTTGGAAGCTGTCAAATTCACCAATCTTATCATCAATCTATTGTGATAAATCATATTGAAATGAGAACCTCAAATGGAAATACAAAAGATTAGATCTTACTGATTTGAGGTGTCCGTCCTTGTCCCGGAGTTCGCTGATCTAGGGTTTGTCGCAGAAACCCTAATTTTCAAAACTTGGAAACTTTCAGATCTGATTGGACAACAGATAGATCTCTTCAATTGGAGCTGTCCAATGTACTCCTTTTCTGAAAACAATGGAGGGAAGCTCCCGAAACAGGAAGCCCTAATTTACTGCTTTCTTCTGCAGAAATTCCCGTTACTGTTTCTGTTATATATCTGAAATTACTTATCCTATATGTCTGAAATTTCGTACTGAGGTAACCTCACATGTCCCCGATCCAAAACCACAGGTTTCATTAGAAATGGTTTCACCATTTTTTATTTATGATCCTTTTCCCAAGGTGACCTGTTACAGGACTGTTCAGAACAGCGAAGTTGTATGGCATGCCACGTGTCACTGGTTCATCTTCTGAGTCTGATATTTAGACCACCTAAAGAAAAGTTCGTGCCCTTTCTGGAACATCTTCATGAATTCCATTTGGACCTCTGTAGCTCAAGATATTCCATATCTCCCCAGATGTCCTATTCAGGGATGATTTCTGGAAGAGGCTGGAACCCTAACTTGGAGAGATCATATCTCCTGGAGTACTGCGAATCTAAGTCTTATGTTTGGACACAGCCTTCATCAGGATTTTATGTTTGGCCCCTGCAATTTTCCACTTTTGATACTTTTCCAATATCGTAATATAGTGACTGTACCAAAACTTAGCAATTTTAGTATTTAGGGTTTCTCCTAGCTCAAGGTCAAACTAGGGTTTGACTTTCCTGGAGTTTTACCCAACCAAATTTCTTGATCCAGGTCTCTAAAATTCGGTTTTGATGAGGATAATAACCCTATGCTGGTCTCACTAAAAAATTCATCTTATGTAGAAATCCCTAATTTCCGCATCGAAGACTGAAAATGCTCGGAATCAAATTCCGCTTCGACAGAAAGATGCGCCCTTCAATGGGGATACATCTTAGCATACTTTTGCTGAAAATCTGTGGAGGAAGATCCAAAAAATAGGAATCCATAGTTCCTGTAGATGCATAATGTCTTCTTCTCAGGTTAGCTCTGATACCATGTTAGTTTTTCATCACATTTAAGCTAGCATTATGATCTTAGGATCTTTTCACTGAGAGAATAACAAGCACATCACAAGAGACAAGAGACACAAAGAGTTTTCCTTGGGGAAACCATAAAGGAGAAAACCCCGCAACTTCCTCTAAGATAGAATCAACACCAAAACAGTAAGAGATCTCCCAAAACAGCAGTAGTCTTCTGTCTTCTGTCTAGTCCCAAAATTTCCTTCTCCAGTAGTGTGCCACACTTGGGAGAGAAAGTGATGTATTTCACAAGTGATAAATAGAGAGACGCTCACTCTCTAATTATATTCATCCGTTCACTTGAATTGCCTTTTCACACATAGGATCGACCTAATAGTTACTACTCAAGCCTAGACCTTAACTAGTGTATAATAACTCAAGTGCCCCGAAACTGTGGGGACTTATCTAATGACTTGATATGACTTGATTACATTATTAATCCTCCCGATCGGAACATCGGGGCATGACCACATGACTCAAATACATAATAGAGACATCCCAGAATAAACATTTGGTTACAATATATAAGATACATAGAAGAATACATTCCGAAGTTACATATACATCAACAAAATTGTCGTAGGAAAAGTAGGCAACAATTGAACAAAGGAGGACGCAATTTCTTTTGGAGGATCAGTCTCAAAAGCAGGAAACAATTAACCAAAGGAGGGCACAGTTTCCTTTTTGTAGGCTCAGTCATAAAAGCAGGAAAGGAATAAAATATGTTGTAGAAGAAAGAAACAAATATAGGCCTAAGGAGGCCACATTTACTAACTTGTATGAATGAAATGGATATGGAAACAACTCACATGGCCCTTAAGTGCTAATTTCTCAAGGAGGGCTCACCACTTAGCTAGGGTTAGGGTTTTGTCAAGGGAGAATTTCCCAACAAGTGATTGAATTTCTCAACAAGTCACCATTGGTATATTTAATGATAAATTGAGCTTATATTCTCAGTTTGGTTAATTATTGATTGTGTTTTTTGTGAATTCCAACTTCAAACTGAGAGTTGTGCCTCAGTCCCTTGGGAGATGCGCCCCAAGTCCATTCCTCTCTATGCTTCCTCCCATTTCATTCTCATTTCAAGTTTTGGAGAGATAATTAAAAACACCATAGCTTCATATCATACATATATTGCAGCCATTCCCTCCATTGAATTTGAGCTCCATTGAAGTGGAAGCTTCACCTACACTCTCATCTCAGTTTGATGTCAGATTTGGGCCTCCTGCCCATAATTTTGGGTCCCATTTTGGAAGTGATAATTCCTCCAAACTATTATTAATTTTTTAAGTCCATAAAATATTATTATGATATATTTAATACTGTAATATTTCTATTCAATAATCTCTCATGTCAATTTTTCCATGAATGAGCTTTTATTTGCCCATAAATGAGGGTTTTGATCAGTTTAATGCAGTGATAAATGAGTAATGATAATGTGAATGATTAGGAATGATTTAAGGTGTTAAATAATGATATATTATTCTCTAAATTCCATTATCAGGTATGATGTCATTCTGATATGAATTTCATGCAATTCTGTACACCCTAGCTAGACGATTAGGAAAAATTTACTAGTCTTACAGTTTATTTAATTTCGAGAGTTTTGTGCATATAAATACAATTTCATAAGTTATTGTATGTTTTTAAATTAATACTATATCCATACAAAAATTTAAACTTAAATTTTGTTTGGGTCATACGTGGTTTGAACAACCTCCTCTGCGCACGGCCTCCCTGGGCCAAAACTGCCAGATTTTCCCAAACCCTTCCTAACAGCCCCAAATCCTTCTGGAAATGTTCTTGGATGTATGAAACATTATATGAAGCCTATTATCATTGTTTAAACACATATTTACTATTCCCAAGCCTCTGTTTTATTGTATTTGAAAAAGTATTCATAGTTTCACGGTTAGGTGACCCAAAAGCGTGGGAGTAGGTTTCAGTGGATGTTGATTCAGAAAACTAAATGGTCCCTAATATAAATATGTTAGGTAAGATAGTTTATCAGTACTAAAAGTGTCCTTTTTTTCTTCCCTCACCCTTATTCCCTATCTATAAATTTCTCAGCAAAATACCCTTATCTTCTTAGTTCAAAAGTTGATTGATTGAGTGCAAGTTTTAATTCAAAATTTTGTCTTAAATTTGCAGAAAGTTAATATTATGATATGTATACCAGATCAGGGATATTATATATTTTCTACGAAGGAGGAATATTGATGATGAGATATATATTTCCTCACAAGGAGGAACAATGATAATGATATATATATTTCCTCGTAGGGAGGAACAATGATGATGATGTTAGAGACCCTCCTCAGAAACGGGGCCCAGGTTGATGCTATAGACACCCTGTAGAAAGAGGAAGTGATAATGAAACTATAACTATGAATAATATCACAATGATGCTCCAATACAGAAGAGGACAAGTGCACCTATAGATGCTGACAAGGTCCAACATTTACTTGTGGATGAAAGTATCCTCTCTTGAGGATGGTCTTATGGACAAGAAAATTATTCTATTGAGAGTGGTCCTAGCCCTTACCATCTAAGGATGGTCTTGTAGACGATAGAATCTTTTGGAGAGTGATCATACATTCAATTGTTGGATGGTTTCGTAGAAAAGAACAATCTCTTGATATTGGTTGTGCGCTAATAGGATAAGGATGGTCTACGACCAGTCCTGCATTCATTTGTGGACAATGTAGTCCTACATTAATTTGTGAATGGGATCTACATTCAGTTGCAGAATATTTGGTCTTGCATTCATTTACAGACTGTATCTACATTGATTTGTAGATGATATTGTCCCACATTCATTTGTGGATGAGATCTGCATTCAGTTGCAGACGATGTGGTCCTACATTGATTTGTAGATGAGATATGCATTAAATTGCAGAAGATGTGGTCCTACATTCATTTGTGGATTATATCTACATTCATTTGTAGACGATGTGGCATTGCATTCATTTGCGGATGAGATATACATTCATTTGTAGGTGATGTGGTCCTGTATTGATTTGTGGATGATATCTGCATTCATTTACAGACAATATGGTCCTAAATTCATTTGTGGATGATCCAGCTACTCGATGATATGGTCCCTCTTCGTTAAGGGGGAGTAGGCTGATGAGGATTGCATCATCGTGGGAATTATGTCCAAAAGTGATATGGATTAATCATCACACAAAGAGATCATGTGTGATGTAGTTTATGATGCTTCTGACGATGTTATTGATCAATAGATCAAGCATGGATGCAGCCAATGAAAGTATTAATTGAAGGATCAAGTGATCAGTTGCTACGAACGATAAAGTGATTCAAGTACTAGAAGAATATGAAGATCAAAGTGTTGATTCAAAGGATTGAGTGATCAAGTGTTTTAAAGGATCGAGTGATCGATTGATGCAAAGGATCAAGTGATTGAGTGCTGTAAAGTATTGAGCAATCGAGTGCTACAAACGATCGATTGATCGAGTGTTGCAAAGGATCGAGTGATCGAGTGTTGCAATGGATAAAGTGATCTAGTGCTGCAATGGATCAAGTGATGTAAATGATCGAGTGATCGAGTGCTACAAAGTATCAAGTGATCGATTTCTATAAAAGATACAGTGATTGAGTGCTGCAATGGATCAAGTGATGTAAATGATCGAGTGATCGAGTGCTACAAAGTATCAAGTGACCGATTTCTATAAAGGATCCAGTGATCAAGTGCTGTAAAGGATCCAGTGATTGAGTACTACAAAGGATCAAGTGGTTGAAGTACTGCAAGAATATGAAGATCAAAGTGTTGATGCAAAGGATCAATTGATTGAGTGATGCAAGAATATAAAGATCAAAGTGTTGTTGCAAAGGATCAAGATATCAAATTAATCCAAGAATAAGATCAAAGTGTTGTTGCAAAGGATCAAGTGATCGAGTGCTCCAAAAGATCAAAGATGAAGATGTGCTGTAGAAGAAGATGTTCGAGTATTGAAGATGTTCCAATAACTGTTCCAGCTATAGATGATTGTCGAATACTTTTTATGACATATAGATATATCACCTTGATGATAATGTATATTCTCTCTCTCCATGCTCCTATAGTTTATGATGTTATTGAGAGTAGAATACCCTTCTCATTAAGGGACAGTGTTGAAATATTGTAACTTTGAAGAATATTCAAAATGTATTTTATTGATGTAACCCATGAGAGATGTTTTATTCCTCTGTCGATATGTTACTATTATATTTGGTCATCATAGATTCAAGAGGTATAACCTCCATTGTAAGTCAGGTCAATACTACCCTCTTGAATATAATATAACATTGTTTTGGTGTCTTCCTAGGTGAATTCAGCCTAGTAAGTTTGTTGGGGACGACTTGTTAGGGTAAAATTCAAGTGACATAAAGAGTATAAATAGAGGATATATGTTCCCCATTATAACACACATTCACTTTTGTACATCACATATGACAGAGAGATATACATATCTGTTGGGAGAAGGAGCACTTGTTTGGGGTCTTTTCTTTGTACTTTTGATACACATATATAGAGGAAGTTTTTCTTGTTTTTCTTCCCCATGAGGATTCTCAGGATAAATCTCTCTATTATTTTGTGTGGATGTGCTTTTCTATCTTTCAGTGATCCTTTTGCATATGGTTATGATGTTATTATATCTTGTATAACAATTAAAACTTGACACTTTTGAATCATTTTAAGAAATCCACCAATCAAACCATCACTTTGCTTGTGAGTTCAATGGTAGTTATTGTGATTTATTGGAATATGTGACAAAAAATAATGCCACCAAAATAGCTTGTGACCTCAAATTAACTACTATCCAATTGTCACTTGCAACCAAAGTTCATTGCGCGCTAGCAATTATCTTGCAACAACACTTTGTTTCTTGCGATAGATATATAATCCGTGACAACATTTTTTTTGTTGGGACTAGACATATATTCTGGGAAAAATTTTCTTCTTCTGAGATAGAAAGATAGGGCTTGATAACCATTCTTACTGAAATAACGAAAAAAGTGGGTATTCGAGTTGATCTTCTCCCGGGGATGGGGAAAATTCAACAGTAGCAGATCCAGAAGCAGATAAAGAGAAAGAGAAAGCAACGAAACTAGTAACATAATAAAGTGTTAGAATAATCAACCCATATTTACCTACCTTAAACATTAAGTAATCCATTTTTGTCTTATTTTCCTAGTTTCCAATATTCCACTCTATGCAAGTTGTCTTCCACATGCCATAGAAGTCAAATTTGCTAAAAATGAGTCATGGAGTTCTTGGGAAACCTCATGGAATCCATATTTATAATATCTACTTTATTCCATCTCCTCCCTAGTGCATATCTACATTTTCTGCTAAGTTTCCTGCTTTACTTACATTTATGGCAAAAGGGAAAGTAAGACTAGGTGTAGTTGACTTGTTTTTTTCCCTCGTCATCCTCCATTATTTTCTCCTAATAAAATCATGTATTAGTTTTCTTTCCATCACTTATTAGCTTTCCTATTTGACTTTTCCAATTCGTGAGCCTCTAGGTAGATTTGGAAACTGCTTTATGCACCTATGGGGGATTTGACTAGATTTAGTAAGCCTACTTTTTGACTATTTCAAATGGCGTACTTACGGATTCAAATATCTCATGTAATTATATATTGAATCAGCATATGAATTCATAAGGTTGGATATTGTACACTTATTCAATACAGATTAGTGTTATGCTCCAATTTCAATCTCCTTTATGTGTAAATTTGCATGTTTGATTAGCAATTTTGTGAGTGCAATTGTTCCATCACTTTGGTTCAATTTCTACATGGTATTAGAGCCTTTGTAGATCATTTTCTCTCCTTCCATATTACTATTGCAGGTTCGACATCTTGACTGGGTGCTATTCTGCTGACTGAATGGATAGTTTTTGAGCTATGGATCAATCTAAGAAGATCATCTTGACTCCATTTAATTTCTTTGAATGGAAAGATGAGATGGAGATAATGTTGAGAGTGAAAGGTCTCTACAGGGTGGCTATGGAAACTGAGGTAGATCCCAATGTAGCTATAGAGAAAATTAAATGGCACAACAGGAAGGATGAGGCCTATGGTCTTCTGTGTCTGAGCATATCCAGAGACCTCCTCTTCCATCTTGATGGATTGACATCACCTAATGAAGTGTGGGAGAATATTGTAGATATTTTTGGTAATACATATGAGATGAGAGAACATAAAATCGAGAATGAATTGATCTCTTTGAGTCCCAATAGCTTTGAATCCCTACAACTCTACTTTTCCAAGTTTAAAGCCCTTGTTTTGTAGCTAAAATAGTGTGGAATTGAAAAGAAGGAGGATAAAATAGTTTTGGACACACTCTCGAAGCTTGGCCCTAACTATTCAATGTTTGTTTCAACCTTCCATGGCACCAAGTTGACAGCTCGAGCCTGGAAGATGCCTAAGCTTGTAGAGTTCATGGAATCCCTCACAGAAGAACATGATAAATTGGTGATAATGGGCACCATCAAACCTTCCAAAGACCAAGATTTGGTTGCTGGAGATTCAAGGGTGGATTCAAAAGGCAAGAAGAAATCTAAGAAGCCACCTAAGCAAAAGAGAGACAAGAACAAGTCTCAAGAGGAGCCCTAACGCTCCAAGAAGAACTTCGAGAAGAAGAAGAACAAAGGAGAAATGAGCAAGTGTGCATACTGCAGTAAGGGATATCATCCTGAAAGCTCCTACATGAAGAAGAAAATTTACATGTTGACCCAAATCCTGGAGAAGAATAACATCTCCATTCCTGATTGCTCAAAGAAGAGGGAAGGAGGATCAAATTCAGAGGACAAAGAGAGAGTACATGCATTGCTTGCTGGCACATCAAGCTCACCTAGCTTCATCATATGCTTTGGAGCTTCAAGGCATATGGTTTCAACCAAGGAGGAATTCTCCTCTCTTGACATGTTGAAAGGTCCACCAATAGTGCTGGGCGATGACTCTCTCACTGACAGTTTGGGGAAAGTAAGGATTGATCTTGACCATGGTAAGTTCAGTAATGTATTGTATGTTCCAGGTCTTGCCTCTAACCTTTTGTTAGTGTATCAGATGACTCACATAGGGTCTCCAAAGAATATCATATTCTCCCCTGATGATGTTGAGATCACAGAGATCTTGAATGGTAAAGTCATTGCAGAAGGAGTTGTAGATCACGCTTCGAAGGTATACATGTTTTCACATTTTATACCCTACTCAAACCCCTTTGATCTTCTAATTCATGCTAATGAGGAAAGAAAGATTTAGCATGAAATATTTTTCCATCTAAACTATAAGTATCTTTCTGATCTAAGTGAAAAAGAAATGGTTATAGGGTTACCAAAGATTAAGTTTTCCAAGGGAGTTTGTCAAGGTTGTATCCCAGGAAAACACCCAGAGCATAAATTTGAGAAAACTAGTCATGAGAGAACCTTTGCACCTCTTTAGTTGATCCACAATGATGTTTCTAGTCCATTTCCTCATATGTCAATGAGTCAAGCCAAATATGCATTGACCTTAATAGATGACTTTTCCAAGTATTGTTGGGTTTACTTCCTGAAGCATAAGTCTGAAGTTTTTGGCCTCTTCAAAATCTTTAAGGCTCTAGTTGAAAACTAGTCTGGGAGGAGACTCAAGATCCTTAGATCTGACAATGGTGGTGATTATGTCAATTCTGAGTTCATTCAATATTGTGAATATGCAGGTATTCATATCCACCATTCAATCCCTTATACACCACAACAAAATGGTGTTGCTGAGAGAAAGAACAGATCACTAAAGGAGATGGCAACCTGTATGATGGAGGCTAAGACTTTGCCACCAAAGTTTTGGGCCAAGGCTATAAAATATGCATTCTATATACAGAATAGGGTGCCTCATAAATATCTTTATGGTATGAATCCTTTCGAACCATGGAGTGGGCACAAGCCAGATGTAACCCATTTCAGGATTTTTGGCTCAAAGGCTTGGGCTAGAATTCCAACTGAAAAGAGAAAGGCTTTGTATCCCTAAAGAAAAGAATGCCTATTTGTTTTGTATTTTGAAGATTCAAAAGGGTACAAGCTGATCAAGTTGAGCACAAACAAATCCTCAATTGAAAGGAGTGTTCAGTTCCAAGAAGAGCCTTTAGCAGCAATTGAAGTCAGAGAGTCTTCTTCACCACTAGAACCATTGAATGTAAGTGAAGAAACAAATGAGTTTGATAATTCTGATATGTCTCATAATCATTATTTCATTGAATATCCTGACAGTCCTACAAGACCAAAATGGGAAACAAATACCATTCATGCAGCTGGGGAACTAGCTGGAAATCCTAGTGATCCTAGGAGGACTAGATCTCAGTTTGAGAGTGCCCTGTGTATGAAATACCCTTTGTTTGAAAATAAATTATATATGATGGTTGAATTAGACACATAGACATATGAATATTTAGCACATGATCCAATATGGAAAACAGCCATGAAAGAATAATTTAGCTCACTCTAGAAGAACAACACTTCGGAACTGGTGATCTTCCCCCAGGGAGGAAGCTAGTTCAATGTAAGTGGGTTTTCAAAACTAAGTTTGCTGCTGATGGTTCACCTTTGAAATATAAGGCAATATTGGTAGCCAAGGGCTACTCACAGGTACATGGTATTGACTACAATGAGGCCTTTGCACCAGTGGCAAAGATGGACTCCATAAGGCTAGCCATAGCCATTGCAGCTTCAAAGCAGTGGGAGGTACATCACATGGCTATGAAGTGTGCTTTCCTAAATGGAGATATTACTGAATATATTTACATGCAGCAACCTCAAGGGTTTTTTTCTAATCTATCTTTTGTGTGCAGGTTAAAGAAATCATTGTATGGGCTAAAGCAAGCCCCCAGGGCTTGGTATGGCAGCATTGATGGCTTTCTGCTGTCATTGAGTTTTGTTCAATGCAAGTCTGATACTAATGTTTATTTGAAGCTGATTCATGGTTATTTGAAGATTATTGTCTTGTAAGTGGATGACCTTTTGATTACAGGAAGTTCAAACAAATCAATTGCCTCCTTGAAGGATGCAATGAACCATGCATTTTCTATGACTGATTTGGGGTTGTTTAGCCAATTCTTGGGTCTCTAAATTCCTAAATAAAAACATGGAATAAAATTACATCAGTCCGTATGCTTTAGATTTGATGAACGAGTTCAACATGAAATATTGCAAGCCAATCAAGACTCCCTTCCTTTCAGAAGTTAAGCTTAAAGAAGCAGGTTCTTCTCCTACGGTAAATAATACACTGTATAGGCAATTGATTGGGTGTTGTTGTACCTTACACACACTCAAACTGATATTTTTTATGCAATAAGTGTGGCTTAAATATACATGGATCAGCCTCATGAGATCAATTGGAGAGAAGCCTAAAGGATTCTTAACTTTTTTCAGGGAACAAGAACTCATGGGATCTTCTACAAATCTAAATCTAATCTTGATTTGATTGGGTTTACTAACACTGATTGGGAAAGTGACAACATAGATCAAAAGTAAACATCAAGATATGTGTTCATGCTTGTTCAAGGACCAATCAGCTGGTCAAGCAAGAAACAGAGTGCCATAGCACTCTCATCTACAGAAGAAGTAGAGTACAGAGGAGTTGTAAATGCAACAACTCAATGTTTATGGTTGCAGGGGATACTTGGTGAGTGTGCCTTCGAATCAAAGTTTTCAACTATTATCTATTATGATAATCATAGTACCATTCGAATCTACAATGATCAAGTTTAGAGACAAAGAACCAAACACATTGAGATCCATATGCACTACATCAGACAGCTTGTGCATGATGACACCATTCACCTACTCTTATGTGCATCTTCAGAACAAGTAGCAGACATCTTCACCAAATTTTTTTGTGAGAAGGCATTCAGTAATCTCAAATCACTACTAGGGATTTCTGATCATGCTGTGAAGCATGATTGATGACAAGATTTTCAAATTTTGTTTTACTGTGCATGTTTAAGGGAGGATTTTCCCACTGGGTTTTTGCCTCTTTCCTTGGTTAAATGGACATGCAGTATGTAAAGGGTGACTAAGCCTTGTTTCTATGCCCTATATTTTTCTGATATTTACTCATAAAGTCAGGCTTAAGGGGGGGTGTTAGAATAATCAACCCATAGTTACCTACCTTAGACATTAATTAATCCATTTTTGTCTTATTTGCCTAGTTTCCACATGCCAAATAAGTCAAACTTGCTAAAAATGAGGCATGGAGAACTTTGGATACCTCCTAGAATCCATATTTAGCATATATTCTTTATTCCAAATCCTCCCTAGTGCATATTTGCTTTTTTTGCTAAGTTTCCTGCTTTATTGAGATTTATGGGAAAAGAGAAAGTAAGACTAGGTGTAGTTGACTTGTTTTTTTCCCTCATCATCCTCCATTATTTTCTCCTAATAAAAGCATGTATGAGTTGTCTTTCCATAACTTGTTAGATTTCCTACTTGACTTTGCCAATTCATGATCCTCTAGGTAGATTTGGAAACTGCTTTATGCACCTATGGGGGATTTGACTAGATTTAGTAAGCCTACTTTTATACTATTACGAGTGCCATCCTTATGCATTTGAATCTCTCATGTAATTATATATTGCAGCATCCTATGACTACATAAGTTTGGATATTGTACACTTATTCAATACAGATTAGTGTTATGCTCCAATTTTAGTCTCCTTTGTGTGTAAATTTGCATGTTTGATTAGCAATTTTGTGAGCGCAATTGTTCTATCACTTGGGTTCAATTTCCATAGAAATACCAGTACAAGTACCAGTAGTAACAAATTAAGTGGCCTTGGTTGGTGGAACACTCATGGGATAACCTTAAGATGTGTTACTTATGAGGAATCACAAAAACTCATGGCTGAGTTCTTATGGGACAAACATATAGTCTGTGAAAACAATTCTTCTTCTGCGAGAGACATATAGTCTATGAAAATAATTCTTCACTTTGAAAAACAATCATAAATTTTCAACGCTCATAATATTGTGGAGACAACACTCATAATCTTGCGACAAAAACACTAATAAACTTGCAACAAAAAAAAATCATAAGATTTTTATTTTTTCCTTCTCTTTTTGAACTATTAGTAAATCAAAGTGCAACTATCCCAATAATTCTTTAGCTGAATTCCATTCACCAACCCTTGAAGGCTGTGCCATCTAACTTTTGTCACTGAATTTATCCTCCTTCAATGATATGAATGACAATATATGGTCCCATCCAATTTGTTCTAATATTTCCAGGATGTTTCAAAATTTTACTATCATATAGGATAACAAGACCTCTAACCCAAGACTATTTATACTTAATATGCCAGTCATGCCAAGCTATTTGTTGCTCTTTCTCGACCTGCTAATGATAGCCTATGATAAAGAGATCTTATTCTATTGGTACAAGATACAACAATATTTCTTCTACAACACCAACTTTTGTCATCTACATTATCATAGCTATCCTGAGATTGGGTACAATAAATTTCATCGACATGATATCCTCTTGTGCATAAACCAATCAGAACGAAGTTTGTCCTGTCAACTTTTTTTAGGTCATGTGATAATCCTATAATATTGTAGATATCTCTTGATCCCAATCATCGCTTTTAATGTTACATATATTTTTCAATGCGTTCTCCAACATCTTATTGAGTGCCTCAACATCATCATTCTCTTATGGATGATACAGTGTCAGCTTCTGGTGCTGAAGATGGAATTATGCAGTTAATTTGTCAATCAACTAATTAACAAACTGTGTTCCTTGATCACTTATCAATGTAGAAATTGTACCTTTGATACCATGTAGAAATATATCCTTGATTCAAATAATAAGAACAAGAGCTAGATATTTCTACAAGATAAATCTCACAAGCATGGACATGGAAAATAGATAAATGATAGAGAGACTGAATCACATGAAGAAGAGATGAATATTGGAGTGTATCATTCAATTTATTAATTATGAATAATAATATATATAAATAGTACATCCCTCATAGGTAAACTTGATTTGCATATGAGACAATTCATCTATGTTAGAAAGTAGACTTACTAAATATGAGAAACCCCCATGGGTGGCTAAAGAACATTTCTAATCAGTTAAGGACCTCACGAATTAGCTAAAGCATGAGTGATTTGTCATGAATGATTAAAAAACATGTTAATACTAGAATATAGTGAGAAAGTCATGGAGGATGGGTTGGAAAAACAATATAGCAGTTTCATAGTTGACTAGTTTTACCTTATCCACATAAAAGATGGAATAAAGAAATATAAAGACAAAATATACAGGAAGGTGCACTTACTAATTCTGGAAGTCAATTAAATTGATAGTATCTAACTAGAATCAAGATAAATGCGCTCATGTGGTATATATGGAAAGTGTTGACCAAATGGTGCAAGTGGATGCCAACTATCTAGGCTAGTGGGTAGGAAATTAATCAAATAATGATTAAATATTTTATCCCAAGTATGAAGTGGGTTTATAATATCCCGACATCCCCCTTTACTTCTTACTTTATAATTATACTTCTAAAATAATCAGATCCATATAGGTGTATATAGGTCTATATAGGGCTCAACAATAGGGTTATGGTCACTCTTTACAATTATTCATGTCTAGAAAAGCTGAGGAAAGAGGCAAAACCACATGGAAAAAATCCTCCCTCAAGAAAAGACAAGGCCCAAAATTTGAAATATGTCTTGAATATGTATTTATATTCACTTGAATGAGTTTAGTGAACTACTTTTGGTGAAATAATTGATAAATAAATTTGTAGACTGCATGTTCATGCTCTAGAGCATAGAATCTACAAGAAAGAAGAGGAGAGACTCCTTGTATTTCATAATGTGATAAAGTAGGAGAATTATTTGAATGCTTATTTCTACTAGAAAACTTTTTTTTTTCAAACAAAATATTAAAAGTAAAATATATATGTGCATACTCCTTCCCAAAGAGTACAAAAATTAACACAATTAGTAACATAATCAGTTCCTTGTATAACTACAAAATTGTGATGTGGATCACATATCATTCTTTCAATATAATGTAGCACCTTCCAATATATTATATGAGTCCAAAAAGAATCTGATATATCAGAAATATTATCATATGGAACAACAAATACCAAATATTCAGTGTATGCATGAGGATATGGGACAAGAGTAGGAAAAGTATAAGCAACTGGGGAAAACTGATGAGTGTAAAAATATGAATGATGAATGGACTTGAGATCTAAGTCATAATAAATTATAACACTCATAAACATGTGGAATATAACTCCAATGATGAATAAATTCATGTGTAGACAACCAATGAAAAATATGAAAGAATTGAAACAATTAAATATAAGTAACACTGCATAAGAAACCAATGAGGAATCAACTAGTGAACTTGGGGTTTGTATAGTCTTAGGAGTATTCAGAGGTATGGTAGATGATATATATGGTGGTAAGTATGGTTTCATGACATTTATATAATCTTACAAACATGTTTCTTAATCAAAATTATTATCATTTGAATGAAGTAAGGAAGAGTTACTCAAAGACAAGTCAAGATCTAGTGAAAAATCACAATCATTGGGAGATGAATCTAGGAGCCTGATAGGTGGATTATATAAGAAATACACTGATATTTCTGATTCTGATATATCATAAAGTAAATAAATATCAGATATATGGGGAAATTATTTAACTCTGGTAGTCAAGACATAGTTTATATCACCTGGAACTTCGCACTATGACAATGTAAAGAGGATTCACCATGCTTCTCTAGATCATCTGGAACTTCGATGTTGTGCTTCTCAAGAAGCTGAGACATGATGTCCATATTATTATTTAAAAATTTCTTCTCAAGATGAAATCCCTTGTTGCAATAATAACACTTGTATGTGCTTCCCGTCTTCTTGACTTTCTCCATTGAATCTTCATCAGTAGGCTTCAAACATTCATATTCAATATCTGACTTTGGCTTCTTCTATTTCACAATTTGATTCTCTTTTGGTATTGCATTCTTAATTACTTTAACTATGATAGCATGATCCTTTCCCTCAGAGGATCTAAGAGCATCCATATGGATCAATTTATCTTTCTCCTTTGTCAATGAATCAAAGAATGTACTCAAATAAGGCATTTTCAATTAGAAATAACAAGCCTAGTAGCATGAAAAGTAGACACAAAAAATGATTATTTAGGACTCAATTTTGATAGAATGGAAATGATCAATTCATCTTCTTTCTTATCAATTCCACATTGGTTAATAAATAGAACAAGTGACTTGAATTTGGTGAAAAATATTTCAATGGAAACAAAATTGCTTGGAGTCAATGAGAATAACTCATTCTCCAACTGATTCACTCTTATCTCATCTTGAACTCCAAAGAGAGATTGAATTTTGGTCCATACTTCGTTTGGACTGGTCAAACAATCTAGATGAGAGAGTAGATAAGGGGAAATAGAGAGGAAAAGAAATCCATAGGCTTCATCCAACCTATTATTCCACTTAACTTTCTCAACAACATAATGTGGTTCATTTTCTAAATCCATAGCAACTCTATATAGTCAATTATTGCGCAATATAATAAAAATTTTGGTTTTCCATTTGTGATAGTTGAAGGGAGTCAAGACCATAGCTGAAGAAGAATCCATACTGATATGTTGATACACTCAAGGAGATACTCTCTACAACCTGCACAAATAAAACTAGGAGAAAATCTGGTAAGCTTAATAAAAATCTCTTCTTTAGAGATGAATAAGAGCCTCGATGCGCTCTGATGCAGAGAACTGATATCTCCTCAACTCTATAGAACTTAAGAAACCTTGTGATTTGTTACCATGTAGAAATTGGAGCTATACTACCATTTAGAAATAGATCCTTGATGCAAAGAAGAAGCACAGCAGGTAGATATTGATACATGATAATTCTCACAAGCATGCATAAGGAAAACAGAGAGAAGATAGAGAGACTGCATCACATGAAGAAGAGATGAATATTGGAGTGTATACTTCCATTGATTAATGATGAATAATAGTGTACATAAATAATACATTCCTCATAGGTAAATTTATAGAAATTTAAACTCTGATACCATGTAAAAATAGATCTCTAATGAAAAGAAGAAGCACAAAAGGTAGATCTTCCTAAAAAGATAATTCTCACAAGCATGCACAAGGAAAATGGAGAGATGAATAGTAAGACTAGATAGAATAGAAGTGAAGAATGATCCATTATCCTTACATATATTATTGATCAACTTAGTGTACATAAATAATACATAATTAATAGGTAAATGTGAGTTTATTAGGAGGCAACTCATGCTAGCCCATAAAGCAGAATTACCAAATATGATAAACCCCCATAGGTGGCTAAATCACTTTCCAAATTTGTCAAGGACCTCGTGAATCTATTGAGCCATTAGTGCGTTGTCATGAGGGATGAAAAATCATGCTAACCATCGAATATGGAGATAAAATAATGGAGGATGGGTTGGCAATAAAACATAGTAGTTTCCTAGTTGACTAGCTTTACCTTATCCACATAAAAGAAGGATAAAAGCAGTATAAAGACAAAATATACAAAAAGGTACAGTTACTAATTATGGGATCCAATAAAGTGGGAAGTATCTAACCATAATAAATATAAAGGTTCTCATAGGGTATATACGGAAAGTGTTGAAGAAGTTATGCAAGTGGACATCAATTATCTAGGCTAGCAGGTAGGGATTTAATAAAAAATGATTAAATATTATTATCCTGAGTATGAAGTGGGTTTATTATATTCCCACACCCCTCTTTAATTCTAAATTTCTGATGATATTCTACAATAATCATATGTATATATATTCATATAGGTGTATATAGGGCCCAACAATAAGGCTATGGTCACCCTTTACAACTATTCATGTCTAGAAAAGTGAGGAAAAAGGAAAAACCACATGGGGAAAATCCTCCCTCAAAAAAGGACAAGGCACAAAATTTGAAATATTTCTTCAATTATGTATTTAAATTCACTTGAATGAGTTGAATGAGTCACTTCTAGTGAATTATTTTGATGAATAAATCATGAACTCCATGAGCATGTGCTAGAGTGTAGAATCTGCAAGAAAGAAGAGGAGAGACTCCTCATATCTCACCATATGATGAAGTAATATCATTATTTGAATGATTATTGTTGATTATTAATATTATATACAAATACAATAATAAAATTAAAATATATATGTGCATACTTCTTCCTAAAGAGTAGAAAAATTAAGACAATCAGTTACATAATCAGTTCCTTGTATAGATGCAAAATTGTAATGTGAATCACATATAAATATTCCAATATGATGTAGCACCTTCCTAGATATTATATGAGGCTCAAAATAATCTCATATATCATAAATATTATCATATGGAACATAAAATATGAAAGATTCATTGTCTCCATGAGGATATGGGGCTAGACTAGGAAAAGTATGAGCAACTCGGGAAAATTAATGAGTGTAAAAATATGAATGATGGATGGACTTGATATCTGAACCATAAGTGTTTAGAACATATAAAAACATGTGTAATATATTTACAACTATTACTAAGTTCATTTATAACCAACCAATGCAAAATAGGCAATATTTGAAACCATTTGATATAAGTAACTCTACATAAGAAACCAATGAGGAATCAACTAGTGAACTTGGCGTTTGTAAAGTCTTAGGAGTATTCATAGGTATGGTAGATGGTATGGATGGTTTCATGACATATATATCATACTTAAAATATGTTTCTAAATCAGAATTGTCATCACTTGAATGAATTGAGGAAGAGTTGCTTAAAGACAAGTCAGGATTTAGTGAATAATCACAATCATTGGGAGATAAATCTAGGAGACAAATAGGTGCATTATCAAAGAAAGAAACTGATATTTATGATTTTGATATACCAGAAAGAAAATCTATATAATATATGTGAGGAAAGGATTTAACTCTGGAACTCAAGGCATAGTATATATCCCATTTGAACTGTGCACTCTTAGAGTGTTATGAAGAATCAGCAGGCTTCTCTAGCTCATTTGGAACTTCAATGTTGTGATTCTCACGAACCTGAGACATGATGTCCATATTGTTATTTAAACACTTCTTCTTAGGAGGAAGTTCATTTCTTCAATAATAACACTTGTATGTTCTTCCTTTCTTCTTGAATTTCTTCATTGAACCTTCATTAGTAGGCTTCAAACTTTCATCTTCATTATCTAACTTTGGCTTCTTCTCTTTCACAATTTTTTTCTCTTTGTATTTGGTATTATTGATTCCTCAAACTATGAGAGCATTATCCTTTCCCTTGTAATATCTAAGAGAACCCATCTAAATCAATTTATCTTTCTCCTTTGTTAGTGAATCAAATAATGCACTCAAAGAAGGCATTTTCCAATTAGAAATAACAACCCTAGTAGAATGAAAAGTAGACAAAACATAAGTATTCATGACCCAATTTTGATAACATGGAAAGGATCAATTGATGTTCCTTTTTTCAAAAGAACATTTCTCGAGCAATAAAAAAAGTGACTTGAATATGGTAAATAAACCTTCAATAGAATCGAAATTGTTTGGACTCAATGAGAATAACTCATTCTCCAAGTGATGCCCTATTATCTCATCTTGAACTCCAAAAAGAGACTCAAATTTGGTCCATACTTGGTTTGGAGTGGTCAAACAATCTATAGGAAAGAGTAGATCACAGGAAATATAGAGGAAAATAAATCCATACGATTCATCCAACCTATTATGCCACTTATATTTGTCAACAACAAAATTTGGTTCATTTTCTAAATCCATAGAAACTCTATAGAGTCCCTTACTATGCAATATAATGCCAATGTTGTCTTTCATTCTCGCGATAGTTGAAGGGAGTTAGGATCATAGATGAATAAGAATCCATACTGAGATGTTGATGCGCTCAAGAAGAAACTCTACAACCTGCACAAATAATACTAGGAGAAAATATTGTAAGCTTAATGCAAGCTCTTCTTCAGAGAGGAATGGGAGACTAGATGTGCTTTGATAAAGAGAATAGATATATCCTCAACTCTATTGAAATTGAACAACCTTGTGCTTTGATTCCATGTATAAATTAGAGCTCTGATACCATGTATAAATAGATCCTTGATGCAAGGAAGAAGCACATGAGGTAGATCTTGCTACAAAGATAATTCTCACAACCATGCACAAGGAAAATAGAGAGATGAATAGTAATACTGGATACAAGAGAAGCAGATAATGTTCCAATATATTTTAATGTATTAATTATAAACTTAGTTTACATAAATAATACAGCCTTCATAGGTAAATTTTAGTTTCTTAAGAGAAAACTAATGCTAGCCCATAAATTAGACTTACCAAATATCATAAACCCCCATACATGGCTAAAACATTTTCCATCTAACAATGTTAGGATTATTATAATCCTCCCTTATCCATTTATGGTTTATTGTTCATTTTTTCTAGCATAGGGAGACATATTTACTGTATTGGAGTATGGGGAACACATATAGAGGTTAACTTCCACTTACCACATTTCTATGCATGAGTTGAAGTGCCTCTGAGACCATTCCCTACATTCTATGAGCCACTCTAAGTGCTACCATCATCCTCCACCAGTTGGTTGTGGTAGGTAACCAGTTATGATATGTCAACCTTCAGTTACCTTCAGTTAGTCTAGCGCCATTTTTTCATGGTTGCATGGGGAATTGGTGCCTTTCTCCACCTACCTTGTTAGTTTAACTGGTTTAACTAGTTTAAATCATTGTGAGACTGATTTAGTTATCTAGAGTTAGACTATTGGATCCCATGCAGTCATTTAGACACTCCTAGTTAGTGAGTCAGTCAATTTTAGTTGGTATATTTGAATATTATCCACATGATTCGAATACTACTTATTGTAACACCATTCTATACTGTTGGAATAATGACTATTAATGTTGTAATTTACTCATCAATTCTTATCAATTTTCTCTAAAAATTTTATTGTTCAGTGTACATTGTTCTTAGTATTCCATTGCACAATTATACCTTTTAATTTCTCTCATTTCCTGTAGATCAATGGTTCAATAATTCAAACATGGTATCAGAGCCTTGTTCATGCTATTAGCAAGTCTTCTTCGACCTCCATTATACAACAGAAGCAACTGAACTTTCACATAAATCCTAGAATGATATCCTTTCTCCCTCTGAATATTGTTCAAAGAAGTCTATCTGGGTGTGTCAAACTCTGAGAAAGTGTACATGTAGAGGTGGAAAGGATTGAAACTGACATGATTTTGAATTGATTTTTGTTTTGTAGTGATATTTGTAGGTACCTACGTATCTACTTGAAGAATTGATTTTTTCAGCATACATATAGATGTAATCCTTAGCTCTCATACCCTGTATCCTTACACCTTTCAACTATTTGGATTGGAGGGAAGATATGTAGGTAGTCTTGTGCAATATTGGCATGTATAGGATGATTATGGGAAGCAAAACTGAGCCCCAACATCATGTTGAAAAGAATAATTTTTTGAATCGGCTTGATGAGGCTTTCAGATTCATGTGTACTCATATCTCCCAATATCTTCTGTTCCATCTTGAGGGACTTAGGACTTTGATAGATTCTTGGGAAAATTTGGAATTCTTGTTTGTAATAAAATATGAGCTTCAAGGGCACATATTGGAGAATTAGATCACAGCCCTACATCCTAGCAGTTTCGAATCCATTTAGTAGTTGTTCACAAAGTATAAGTCTCTAATACTGCAATACAAATAATGTGGATTGGAGAGGAAATATGAGCATCTTGTGTTGTCCATTATTAGAAAAACTAGTTATGAGTACTCTATATTTATCTCTACTCTCCATTTTGAAAGAGATCCCATCCCCAATTGGAAGATTCCTTCTCTAAATTCTTTTGATGAGTCCTTAATACAAGAGCATGATAAATTGGTTCAAATGGGAGTGATTCAATCCTCCAAGAATCAAGCTCTCTTGGTGTTAGACTCAAATAATGTGCAAGACAGAGGGTACCACAAGGGGAAGGATCACAAAGACACTAATTCGAAGCCAAAAGAGAATCAAATACATTCCCAAGGAACCTCAGCTTCCAAGAAAAAGAAGGAATTCAAAAAGACTATATGTCCCTACTATATGAGAGGATTTCATCCAGAAATTTGGTGCATGAAGAAGACCATCGACCAGCTATCAACACTCTGTTAACAGAAAAATATTTCTATTCCAAAAAGAATAAATAAGTTTGAGGATAGAAAAATGACAAAATATCATTAGAGGTTCCATGCCTTGAATAAAATCCTCACTTCGTCGAAGGCTTATGTGATAGATTCTGGAGCATCCAACCACATGGTTGCCTCCAGGGAATCCTTCACCACTCTAAATCTATCAGGAGGGCCTATCATTCACATGGGATATGAATCCCAAATCCCACCTATTGGGAGAGGTTCTATTAAAATCCAACATGGTGAGTTTAAGAATTTTCTCTATGTGCCCTCTCTTGCAGCAAATTTGTTACTTGTTTATCATATGAACCATACTACCTCACCAAACCAAGTTGTATTTGGTCCTGACTCAGTGAAGATATGAGATATCTCAACTGGGAATATTATAGCAAAGGGTGTTGTAAACCATGCCTCTAATGGATATGAATTCTCACACTTTCTTCCATACTCATCCCTAGGACAATCTCAACAACCATTTGAAAGGGGAGGTATAAACTCTCTTTCATCTCCATTTGCAGATAATGATATGTTGTCTAATATTTAAGTTTTAGATGATGAGGAACAATATCAACATGATCTTGATATTGAGATTATACCTCAAGATGATCTAGATCCATATCCAGCTCCCATTCTGAATCAGAAGCCTAAATGGGATGAAAAGATCATTGAAGAAGATGGGAATGATGTTGGGGATCTAGATGATAGAAGAAAAACAAGGTCCCAGTATCAGAAGGAATGTGTATCAATCTCTCACAAAGCTTCTCTACCTACATAGTGGTGCAACAAACTTCCACATAGATGCTACTTGATGATAGCGAATGATCCACAACTTGGCCCACTAAAGAGAAAAATGGATCATTCCATTCCTCCTCCAGCAAGAAGAGACAAAAGCGACATTCAACAAATGGGAAGAAGATGGAAATGTTCACATGCACAGTACCAGGATGTTGATGCATAGAAGAACCATGGTTCTGCATGGCTGCTCCATAGAGATGCACATTGTAGCGAAGTTTTATAAGTTTTTTCCCAAAGAGGAAAATTTCCTCTTAAGTATAGCTTGTTTTCATGATTTACTATTTCTTTTGAGGGGCAGTTTTTTTCCCATGAGTTTTTCCCTATTTCCCTTAGTTTATTAAGCATTTTTACTTTTCATTAGATTGTATTGGTGACTTTTGGCCTAGTTTCTAGGTCCCAAGTTGTCCAAGTCAGGATTAATGGGGGGTGTTAGGATTATTATAATCCTCCCTTGTCTATTTATAGTCTATTGATCATTTTGTACTGCATAGGGAGACAAATTTACAGTAATGGAGTATAGGGAACACATATAAAGGTTAACTGCCACTTACTACATGTTCATGCATGAGTTTAAGTTCCTTTGATACCATTCCTTACATTTTAGGAGCCACTCTAAGTGCCACCAGTAGCCTCCATCAGTTGGTTGTGGTAGGTAACCAATTATGTTGAGTCAACCTTCAGTTACATTTAGTTAGATCACTCTCAATTAGTATAGCATCAGTTTTGCGTGTTTGCATGGGGAAGTGGCTCCTAAGTTACACCTACCTTGTCAGTTTAACTGGTTTAACTAGTTTAACTGATTGTCATATTAATTTAGTTATCCATAGTTAGACTAGTGGCTCCCATGTAGTGATTTAGACTCTCCTAGTTAGCCAGTTAGTCAAGTTTAGTTGGTAGATTCGAATATTATCCACATGATTAGAATACTACTTATTGTAACACCATTTTATACTATAGGAATAATGAAGATTAATGTTGTAATTTACTGATAAATTCTTATAAGTTTTCTCTGAAATTTGTCTTGTTTAGTGTACATTTTTCTTACTATTTCACTGCATAATTATACCTTTCAATTGCTCTCATTTCCTATAGATCAATGGTTCAATCATTCAAATAATAAAGCACCTCATGAATTGGATGAACAATGATTGAGTTTTCATGAGTGATGAGAAAATATGTTAGCCATTGAATATGGAGAGAAAATAAGGGAGGATAGGTTGGCAATGGAAGATAGCAGTTTCCTACGGTCACTAGCTTTGCCTTATACACAAAAATAAATATAAAGACAAAATATATAGGAAGTCACATTTACTAATTTTGGAAGTTAATAAAGTGGGTAGGATCTAACCAGAATTGGGATAAAGGATATTTTGGGGTATATATGGAAAATATTGACCAAGTGGTGCAAGTGGATGCTAACTATCTAGTCTAGTAAGTAGGAATTTAATAAAAAATGATTAAATATTGTTATCCTAAGTATGAAGAAGGTTTATAATATTTCCACAAAATTTGAGGTGTAAAGGAGACAACTCATCTAGCTAATAAAAAAGACTTACTAAATATGATAAACCCCCATAGTTGTCTAAAGCACTTTCCTAATCAGTCAAGGAGCTCAGGAGTTTGCTAAAGCATGAGTGAGTTGTCATGAATGATGGAAAAACATGTTAATGCTCGACTATGGTGAGAAAATCATGGAGGATGGGTTGGTAACAAAATATAGTAGTTTTGTAGTTGACTAACTTTACCTTATCCACAAAAATATGGAATAAAGAACTATAAAGACAAAATATATAGGAAGGAACGGTTACTAATTCTATAAGGAAATGAAGTTGGCAGGATCTAACTAGAATCACAATAAAGGCACTATTGGGGTATATATGGAAAGTGTTGACCAAATGGTGCAAGTGGATGCCAACTATCTAGGCTAGTGGGTAGGAAATTAATCAAATAATGATTAAATATTTTATCCTAAGTATGAAGTGGGCTTATAATATCCCAATAATCAAAATCTTTGGGAATCAAAATCAGGTTACTACATGGTTAAATAAACATTTTGAAGCAGTACAATCTTTTACTAGCGCTGCTTTAGCCCTCCTGGTCAAGTAGTCTCTTGCTTTGATTATTTAACATGCACTAGTTATTTTTCTAAGTGGATTGATAGGACCCACAAAATCAACTACCCATCTGTCAAATGGGAGAAAATTCACCTATGGTAGCAGGGATACTTCTTTTCATTGTAGTGGTTTTCCTGTTCTCTGACAGGTATCATAGTTGCAACAATAATCTCTAACATCTACATGCATAGTAGGCCACCACAATCTTGCCTGCAATATATTGTGCACTGCCTCTTTTCTTGCATAATGGCCTCCTGTGACACCAATGTCTACCTCATTTAATACCATTAGTTTCTCATGTTCCAAGACATAGTGACGAAGGATTTCATTTGGTCTAATTTTATATAATTGTCTTGCAATCAGCTAGAAATATGCAACCCTTACAACTAATTGCTTCTTCTGTGTTGTATTGAATCCTTCTGGGGAATAGCCTGTGGTTAATATATTTACAATATCTATGTAGTGATCATAAAACATCTTAATCGCAAAAAATTGTGCATTCAAAATTATATTGTTGAGATTACCAGACTCTTATCCACTTTCTAGACTCGACAGATGGTTTGTTCCTGAATTCAATTGACCTGGTTTGAAAATAATTTCAAAGTAAAATTCTTGGAATAGAAGAATCCATTGAAAATTATTCCCCCCCAAAACTGGCTTATTGACCAAATACTTCAATGTAGAATGGTCTGTATACATCTTGAAGTGTCCTCGCAACAAATAATGTCAAAACATTTGAAGAGCATATACTATAGCGAGTCCTTCTCTTTCTATCATGGTATAATTATTCTTCATCGTTGATAATTTTCTACTAGAAAATGCAATAGGATGATCAATAGAACCTTCACCTAGCTCTACAATTACAACACCCAATAGGATATACAGTGCATCATCATGTACATGAAACTATTTCTTATAGTCTAGAAATAAGAATATGGGTGTTGTAACCATATTATTTTTAAGAACATCCAAACTCTGTTTACATTGCTCACTCCACTGAAACTTAACATCCTTCTTCAATAATTTCTCCATAGGGGTTGTAACCTCTACATATCCTCTGATGAATTTTCGATAGTACCCCATATGTCCCAAAGTAGTTGTCAACCACTTTACTATGGAGGGTTGTTATAGGACGCTAATAATCACAATTTTAGTAAGGTACACCAATATTCCATCTCAACAAAACAACATGACCTAGAATATTTTAAAAAGGGGCACAAAAATACACCTCTTTAAGTTAAGGGAAATATAGAACTATTGACATCGTTCCAAAATCATTCTAAGATATCAATGGGATCTCTTATTAGCCCGAATACCATCCAATCATCAAATTAGAATTCAATAAATTTATTAATGATATATTTAAAAGAAGCTAGTTGGACTATCAATGAAAATACAACAAGAGCATTCTTGAGTCCAAAACACATTATCGTATACCAAAAACATCCCCACTCTATCACAAAGGACGTTTTGTGTTGATCTTCCTTCGCTATCCTTATATGATGGTATCCAGAGAATCCATCAGTAAATGAATATACTTCTTGTCCTCTGACAATATCCAACACTTAATTAGTAAAGAAAGTTGGAAATGACTCATGTAGGTAGGCATCATTCAGCTTCCTCAGGTTGATGTAGATACACACTTCACCAACAATTTTATTGTCTTGTACTACCATAGGACTAGTCATTTCAGATTGCTCGATAGGTTCTATAATGCCCGCATCTAGCTCTCTATCTAACTCTATATTGATTTTTTTTTTATATATCAAAATACGTTGATATGGTCACTTTTTAATAGGTTTTTTGTTGAGCTTCAAAGGAATATTAAGTTTCCTTGATGTAACCAATGATTCCCTTCATTTCAAAAAATTTGGCAGGAAACAAATCCTAGAATTCATGTAGTAGGTCTGTAATATTCACAATGGTATCATCATCCCAACACTATCCTATATTACCAAACTTCGGGTTCTCTAGAGAACGAATATTCAACTTCTTTATTTTAAAAGTACTGAAAAACTTATTGCTTGATAAAACCAATCCTTCCACTACGAGAGTACCTTCAAAATCAGGAATATTTATTTCTTGTTGATCATCATCATCAGTTTCACCTATTACATTGTAGAATTCCATCCAATGTTGGAAAATCATGCTTCTTTGATGGAAATTTGTCATCGACATAGGGATATCTTCAAAGATATTAGTCTTGATTACATGCAAGGAAACATCAATCGATGGATTATCAATAAAAAAATTAAAATGTATGCGTGAAAATAGTAGCTATATATTCCTAGTCAACTATTCCTGGTCGTAGCTTAACTGACATATACGAATTTCTCTGTATCATAACTAATGTGTGTACAAAGTTATGGACCCATTCATGTCGTGAATATGCCTCCCATGTCGCATGACAATGCTTAATATGATAGAAAGGATTAGTTACTCCTGTATATTTTGGACCAATATAGATCATATTTTCTCCAAATTGAACTTCCAACAATCTTCAATAACCATTCTAAAATAAACTGCTTATACACAACCCACCATCTTGCAGGTGTAGCCTTCAATGCAAACTCCAAAGCTACCAAGTGTTGATTTTCAGTTACTTTATCTTCAAAGTATATAATAAAACATTCCAAGTTAGGAAAACCTTCACAGGTAGGAACATCACGTACCTCGAGACCTACCCATAGCACCAATTTTGTGATTCTGGTGCATTTCCGCATTGAAACATCATGTAATCAGTTCTGCCATTTCTCCATAGCTTCTCTTGAATTTAATGTGCAAGAACTAAGGATTCACCAAATGATATTTCCATCAATTGTTGGGTTAACATAATCATCCAGCACCTAAGTAATATTTTATATATGATCCAGATATCCATCTTGTCCTTCACTATTTAGTTGCTCAGTGTTATAGCTAGATTTTGTTTTTTGTTTTAGACTATATGCTTTATTTTCAAAACATGGGTTTTCTTATTTCTTTTTAGATTTTGAGCTTTGTTTTTGAGGTATTATAATAGTGAGCATATTTTTACTTTTGATTTCATAATATCCTTTTAAATTTACTTTATTTAGTTCTTTTTATAGTTTTAATGGGCTTATTAGGTGTATATATTTTTGAAAGGTTGAAAAGATATATCATAAGGTTTTATCAAAGTTTGATTATATAATCTGACCCTTTGTTTTTAAGCCTTTTGTCAAAAAAATATTGATCAGAGATTCATGTAGCGAAAGGCAGAAACCATGAACTAGGAGCGCTACAAGAAAATTGGGGCACTCAAAATATCATAAAATGAGCTCATTCGTGGTTAAAAATTGCAAATGATGGAGTTTTAACATTTGTAATAGTGAGATGATACGTGTAAGGACCTTGAAATCGTTATGACAACTATATAAAATAGAGTAAGGATTACACAGGTAAATTGCAGCTGTCTTGAGCCTCGAAAATTGGAAATTTGTTAAACTTTAATGATAGTACATTCATAGATCTCATGCTGAGTGAGTGGTAAATTTGACAGGAATACATGAAGCTGAGAGGATAGTGGTAAATTATTAGATGGTTTGGGTGTAATCATGGCTGTCAAAGATGGAATTGTGGAGACCTGTCTAGTATAAATGAGGACAGGGTTGCAAATTTTCAGCATTACGAACTATCATAGTGACAGGTATGCCATTAGATTCGGAAAGCATTAAATGAATCGTAATTTGTATTAACAGAAGGTTAGTATGGATTAGGGAAAGTCAGAAATTGCAGGTTAGGGTACTAAATTTTCTCAGCCTCTAGTTTATTGTTGTAATAAGATACTTTCGAAATAGTTTTAACTATTTTCTGAAAGAAAGAACAATTAGAGGTCAGTGCAGAAAATGAAGAGAAGTGGCAAGACTAACATGGCTGAGCCTTTAGATATGGCATGGGATAAAACATTTCCTGAATGTGCAAAATTATTTCAAAAAGCAATTTAGTTTGAATATTTTGAGAAAATTGATGGTTACCATTTAGAAGTTTCATATGGGTTTCCTCAGGAGTTAGAGAAAGATATAGTCATGTTTAACACCCTAAAGATTGAGTTGACCAGAGAGTTGATAGCAGAAGCAACTGGTATAGCTAACGAAGGTGAGTTTTGGTTCAAGAAAGTGCCATTTAGGTTTAATTTAGATAATTTCCTATTGCCTGATGTTGTAGCAGATTGGGGCAAGGGGGTGCATATACAGAAGTTCAAGCCTGAATAGAGGGAACCTATTAGGATTTTTCAAAGTTATATAACCTGTGAGGGAAGATGTGCTTCTACTTTGTAAATATCACATTAGGTTTCTACAACACTTAAGTCAGGATTAAAAGATGAATCTCCCCTTTTTCTTCCTAAAAAGCTTGCAGAAGATGCCAAGTAGGGTAAGGGAACATCAAGATCACACTAAATAGTTTATTTTCCAACATGGATTGATAAAATTGATTATCAGTACTCTGCTCCAGAAAAAAAATTTAAGACTTAGGGTTACTTTTTGTTTTGGTCAAGGTTTCAAAGCGAAAAGGAAGACCAGTCAAAAAGTAGATAGATGAATAAATCACATAGCATAGTTAAACGATTGAAGAAAGAGGTCATTATTGAAATAGTAAAAGAGACTACTCAGGTGGAATCTTCAACATAGAAATTTGAAAAGTCTATGGATCAGCAGCCTAAAAGAGAACTAAATGAATCTCAATTGCAAAGTTTAGAAGATGTAGCATAAATCATTAAAAATGACATAGCAAATACCTTTGAAGAAGATACGAACCAGGAAAAGGGTAAATGTGTTTTAGAACAAGAGCATATTTCTGCAGATGTACATGAAGAAAGAAGGGATATCCCAGCACTGGATAAACTAAGGGTTGATAATACACAAAGATCAAAAGAAGGTTTTGAAGAAAAGTTGGTCATAAAAGGAGTTAAAAGAGATGTTGTTCAGTTTGCAACTATAAAACATCAAGGTAAATCTTGGAGTATGCTGGGAGAATTAGGAGTAGGTTGGAGACCTAAAACTATACCTAAGAACAAGTTGAGGTTATACATGAAATTTTTTTTAAATCCCAAGCTAGCTCAAGGGAAACTTACAATATTAGAAGATTCCTCTTCTCAAGAAGATTTCAAAGAGGATAAAATCTTGAATGTTAAAAAAGTCATGAGTAAGAAATAAGATTCATTGATTGTTAATTCATCCTCAATAAAAAATAAAGTTTCAAAACAGTTAGAAGATATTAAAAAAAAGAAAGTCTTAGCCCTTAGCAGGTTCATACTATGAAACATCATTCAATGATGTTAGAATCATGTACATGTAAAGGGAAAATTGCAGAGCCATCAATCCAGTGCAATTTTGAAGGTGTCAAGTGTCCAGATAATCCTGTAATAGTGACATAGCAATAGAAAGAGGATGATGAGGAAATTTTCAAGAAGTTAAATGTCCCTTGGTTCCCAGAAGGAGATTCTTCATTTCAAGAAGGGAAATTCATAGATTCAGAGAAGGAAAATCTTCAGAAAAGTATTAAACAGTACAAGTACCAAATACATTTTCTAAATGAAACAAATGAAGGATTGATAATGGAAAATAGAAGCTTAAGAGAAGATATTGAGGATGTTAACAGCCATTATTAGGAGTTGATTGTGGTTTTTAAGGAAACATTAAAGAGGAAAAGAAAGACACAAAACAGGTGTGAAGAGTTGGAGTAGAAGATCCAATATTTAAGTCAGTAGAATCAAGAGCTATAAAGGAGATTTGAAGACCTAGAAGCTGAGCAGCAAAGAACTAGAAGAAAGACACAAGCTATGGAGGGGATAACACTTTTGGCTGAAGATGCTAAATATGTTTAAAGGTTTATTGATGAGAGGTGTCTTTTAGCTAACTTTTGTAAAGATAATAGTTTGTTTTGGAAAACCTTTACCTTACTAGTTGTTTTGATAGTATGACCTAGAAGGTAGTTAATTAGTTAAGTAAATTTTTTTTGGATGTAACCAATATAAAAGAAAGAAATTAGAATGAGAATGGGTTCAAATTTTTGTACAAGGGGAGGCTTCCAAGCTACTGTGTACAGAGTTAAGTTCATAAACTCTTATGTATTCTTTATGACTGATTATGATAAATATGAAAACTATAATCCCATTTTATTCTATTGTTGGTTTAATTTATGATTGGTGTAGTCACTCTGTTGACAAATTCATTTCTTGTTTGAGATTATTATTCATGGAATTCTTGTGAACTGTGGGTGAAACTCAGTATTTTGCTTATGTTGTTTCTATTTTATACTTCATATACAATGCATCTCAGTCCTTCACTGTTACATGATTTAGTGTTTGTCTTAGTCTGAGGAGATTTTATCCTCTTGTTAACAAATTGTAAAACCAAAGTCCTAAAAACCTATTTTACTTAGTTTTATTTTATGAGATTATGTTGGCTTGTTCTTTAGTAGTTTGAGAACAATTTCTGGCAATAACATCTTTGGTGCCGTTGTCAGGGACAAAGCTGAAGCATACTTTCCATGGGTTATTCATCATTCAACTCGTTTTGAGAGGTGGACAAAACCAACAAATCATTACGACTAATTTTCACCAAATAGTATTCACAGTGGCTACTAAGGGATCTGGGACAAGCGATAGAAAAAATTCACCATTACACTTGGGTGTCTCAGACCCAGAGCAAATTCTGAAAGAAGCTAGGAAAATTAAGAAGTCACAATCATCCCCATCTTTCTGTAGCCCTGATTAAATTGACCTATTGTCACCCTTTTCACTTGCAAAGGAAGAAAATAAATATTCATCATGGTTAACACCTACAATACCTATTAGCGGTTTTCAAATCTTTAGTGATCCTCATTCCTTCAAAAAGGAAAAAACCCAATCTCCTGGAAAAATTACTTTGTTTCAATCCAAAGTTAATACGAGCCCTTTTCAGCCAAGTTCCAGCCAATATTTTCCTTCATCTAAACAAGTTAGTTTAAAAATGGCAGCTCAGCAACAACCTCCATTAGATATGATGGATAGGACGGTGGAAAATAGGTATGCACCTTTAGTTCTTCCTCTGTCCTTAAATGCTCTCCCTAGGCGGGGATCACCAAAAGTACTTTCCTAGGTTTAATGGACAAGGTGAGACAACAACCGAGGAGAACTGGGATGCATTTCTAAGCTATACAGATAACCAAAACATTGAGGAAAAAGATGTGTGGATGAGAATGTTTGTATAGAGTCTGGATGGGGAGGTTAGAAGATGGTTCAGGGAACTACCAACAAATTCAATTAATTTGATTGAGGAACTTCAGGATGTCTTCATAAGGTAGTGGGGTGATACCAAAGACCATACATACTATATTATAGAGTTTGGAGCCCTAAAGAGGAAAAAAGATGAAACTATAGCATATTTTTCTAACAAATTTAACAACATGTATGGTAGAATTCCTGTAGAAATCAATCCCTCTGAAATCTCAGCAAAACTCACCTATGCCAATGTTTTTTATCATTATTTTTATTTACACTTGAGAGAAAGAAGACCACTTAGTCTATTAAACATGCAAGAAGCAACATTAGAAGTAGAATCCAATATACTATCTTCTAATAGACCAAAAGTAAATTCAGATCAACAAGCTTATGACAGAAAAGGTAAAAAAGAAGTTGCTCCAATACCCACAGCATCAGAGTTAGCTAATAATAAATATTATGAAATGGAAAAATTAGTAAAATTCCTCACAGCAAAATAAAACAAATTGGAATTAGAGAAGAATTCCAATAGGCCTGCTCAAGAAGGGGACATAAACCTAATAATCCTAATCAGTTAAGAAGACAGTTTGCACCTCGGTTTATTCCTAGAGAGAGAAGGAATAATGATATACAAAGAGAAAGAAGGGAAGCTGAATATCAAAAGGTGGCACCCCCACTTCAAAAAAATGTCACTAATGAAGGAGAAGAAGAGGAAGATGGATAGTTTTAAGATACAAATCCATACATAAATATTTTAGAGGACTTGTTGACTGAGGGTTTTGTAACTGAGGAAGATTTTTTTCATTCTGAATATTATGATGCAATTTTTTTTAGACAGAATATTATTTAAACCTTGAAGTAACAGCTGATATATATTAGTTTGAGCCTAAGAAGACACTAAATTTGAGGTCAGGACCAAAACAATTGGCTCAAAACCCTAGAAAGAAGGCAGTTATTCCTCCTAAACAGTCATCCAATGCAGCATTAGAAAAGAGACAAAATCAGGATAATCCAGAGAAGACTATTGAAGTTGAAGAAGTGAATAAGAACATGCATAATTTTAACTTTGAAAATGAATTGTGCGAAATTAAAATTCCAATGCCTTTTACTGAATTGATAAAAAATCCCTGTTATAAAAATTCAGTTTTAAAAATGATGGGTTCAACAGCCAGTCAAATACCCTTAGACACAGTAAATTTATAGGAGAAGCATCCTAAATTTTTTATTGGATCTGCTTTGGCAAAGAAAACCGAAATTGAGTCGAGTTCATCTCCACCTTTTTACATCACATTGAATATTCATGATCAGATGATTCACAATTGTCTTTTGGATTTAGGTGCATCTCACAATTTAATGCCAAAAGCAGTCATGGAAGCTTTGGGTTTAAGCATAACAAAACCTTATCATGACTTGTAAGCTTTTGAATCTATAGATTTCAAGTGTTTGGGAGTAATAAAGAACATGGTAGTTAACTTAACACAACTACCAATGAAGAGTGTTATTATGGATGTAGTAGTGGCAGATATCACACCTAAATTTGGAATGTTTCTTTCTAGGTCTTGGGCTAAGAAAGTAGTGGGCATTGTACAAATGGATTTGTCATATGCAAAAATTCCTATTTTTGGAGGTGAGAATAGGAGGTTGTATGCTATTGAAAAGGATTTAGGGTCTTGCATGTTTCACTTCAGTGATGATAATACTTATGGTATGTTACAAGTTGATAAAGAAAAACCAGTCAAATGTACTATGGAACAAAAAGATGAACTTTGGAAGATGTATTTTGATGGATCGTTATCTAAAGAAGGTGCTGGAGCGGGAGTTGTTGTGATATCTCCTGGTGGTGAATTGGTAAGTTTGATGTATAAGTTAGAATTTGTTACTACAAATAATACAGTAGAGTATGAAGCTCTTTTATTGGGTCTAAGAGCTGCAAAGGATATGGGTATTCAATATATTTCTGTTTATGATGACTTCGAGTTGGTTGTTCAGCAGGTGAGGAACAACTATCAAGTAAAGAAATATTTTTTGAAAGTGTACATGAATGAAGTCTGGGACATGATAGATAATTTATTTGTGGCATTCAATATTTCCTATATTCCTAGAGGTCATAACCATACTGCTGATTCACTTTCTCTAGAGGCTACACATTTCAATATTCCTAAGACAACTCAGCTAAAGTATCCTATAGAATTCAGGTACAGACCTTCAGTTCCTGATAATATCAAGAAATGGATGGTTTTTCAGGATGATTTAGATATTAAAATGTTTTTAGAGATGACTCATGAGTTCTCTAATTCTTGAATTGATCAAGAGTAGGATGATGGGACTGAATATACCGAAAGGTTTGCAGAAAATGAAATTGCTGGTCATAAAATCATTCAGTTGAAAAGTAATTTTATCCCCAAGGGTTTGGTACCCCTTGAGAGGATGTTTTCAAAGGATGACACCCCATTGAAACCAGCTATGCAGTATTCATAGGAGAATGTAATGGATCATAACATTGGCACAAAGGAGCATCCCAGGATAGTGAAGATCTCAAAGGAACTTTCAGTGGAGCAAACAGAAAGGTACATTAAACTGTTGAAAGAATATGTTGATATTTTTTCTTGGTCATACGAAGATCTAAAAACTTATGACACAAGTATTATTCATCATAAAGTGCGTTTGAATTATAATGTAAAACCATTTAGACAGAAGTTGAGGAGAATCAATTTTGCCTTATTCCCTGTCATAGAAAAAGAGGTTAAAAAATTATTGGATGAAAAAATCATTGTTCCTCTTAGATACTCTTCATGGGTAGAAAACTTAGTTCCTGTCAGGAAAAAGAATGGAGAAATAAGGTTATGCGTAGACTTTTGTAATCTAAATAGGTCCTCATTAAAGGCTAGTTACCCATTACCAAAAATTGAGCATATTTTATAGAAGGTGGTGGTGATCAAAGGATTTAAATGGTGGATGGATTTTCTAGGTATAACCAAATTGAAATGCACCTTGATGACAGAGAGAAGACAGCCTTCACAACCCCTTGGGGTACCTTCATGTATGACAAAATGCCATTTGGATTGATGAATACTTGAGCCCCCTTTCAAAGAGCTATGGACATAGCCTTTGTTGGAGAGAAGGAGAAGTTTGTGGTGATCTATTTGGATGACATAACAATTTTTTCACAATCTAATGAAGAGAATTTAAAGCACCTAAAACAAACTTTCTTGAAATGCAGAAAATATGGGCTATCCCTTAATCCAAAAAAAGTCACATTGTGTTGTGCAGGAGGGTAAGTTGTTAGGACATTTGGTTTCAGCTGATGGGATAAGGATATATCCAGAAAGGGTTAAAGCCATTTTGAAGATCATTTTAGCTAGAAGCAAGAAGGATGTGCAATCTTTTATTGGGAAAATAATTTTTCTACGTTGGTTTATACTGAATTTTGCTGAAACTATTAAACAAATAAAAGCTATGATGAATAAAGATCAGGAAGTGAAATGGACAGCAGAGGCTAGGAATTCATTCGAGAAGATAAAGCTGGCTCTTACAGAAGCACCGGTACTAGTGAGTCCTGATTTTTCAAAAGAATTTCTGACTTTTTCTTTTGCATCAGAGGATACATAAGCTGCTATTTTGTTACAAAAGAATAATGATGGACTGGAACAACCAATTTCATTTTTCAACAAAACTCTCAAGGACTAAAAGTTAAAGTACAGTACTTTGTAAAAGCAAGCTTATTCACTAGTAAAAGCATTAAAAATTTTCAGAATTTATGTTTTACATTCTAAAGTCATTGATTATGTTCCCAATGCTTCCATTAAGGATATATTAAATCATCCCGATAGTGAAGGGAAAAGGGGAAAATGGACTACTAAGATAATGGAATATGATGTGGACATCAATCCTACTAAACTAGTGAAGGGACAAGGTTTAGAAAAATTGTTGGCTGATTCAAATTGTCAAGCTTTAGGCCTTCATTTGATGGCAGAACAACCTATACAGGAAGAAATGCAAGTTGAGCAAGAGAAGGAAAGGATTATGGAGTAGTATGCAGAATCTACATGGTATGCATACATTGTACATTTCCTATTGTATTTACAATGTCCTAAACATCAAGATACAAAGGCATCTAGGAGGTAATATCAGAATCACATGAAGGTGCTTATGGGGGACATAAATACTGCAAGGTTACTGCTTATAAAATCTTGAGGTCTGGATACTATTGGCCTTTTTTGTTCTCTGATGTATATCAGCAAGTAAGAGCTTATGTCCCATGTCAAAAGTTTGTCGATAAACAAAAGTTAGTGTCTTTACCATTGAAGCCTATTGCAGTGAATGCTCCTTTTCAGCAGTGGGGCTTAGAATTTATAGGTGAGATAAATCCTTCTTCTTCAGGATAGCATAAATGGATATTGACAGCTACATATTTTTTCACAAAATGGGTGGAGGCAATTCCCACAAGAAATGCAACAGACAAGGTGATAATTAGCTTTATTCAGGAAAATATTCTTAGCAGATTTGGATGTCCCAAGAAGTTATTGATTGATAATGCGAAATATTTTAAGTCTAAATCTATGGTGGCATTTTGTGAAGAAAATGGGATTGTTTTGAAACACTCAACACCTTATTACCCTTAAGGAAATGGGTTAGTTGAATCAACCAATAAGAGTATCATTCAGATGATCAACAAATTGTTGATTTAGAATAAGAGGTCATGGGACTCAATGCTGAAATATGCATTATGGGCTGATAGGATAACAATTAAAAAGGCAATTGGGACTTCTCCTTTTCAACTGGTATATGGTATTGATGTGGTGTTTCCAGTTCAACTTGGTATTCCAGCAATGAAATTTCTTCAGGACAATCAAGAGGAACCCAATGACATTCAAAGGAGAGTTTATGCACTAATTGAATTAAAATAGGATAGTGAATCAGTGGAAGAAAAGGATTAGCTGTACATAAATAAAATCAAAGAAAGGTTTGATAGGAAAATTAAAGAAAACACCTTTTTCAATGGGGATATGGTATTAAGATGGGATGCTAGAAAGGAACAGAAGGGTAAACATGGTAAGTTTGATAATTTATGGTTTAGTCCTTTCATAGTGTCAAAATTTTTGGAGAATAATACTTTTATATTACAGACTTTGGATGGCGAGGATTTGTCTAATACGGTTAATAGAAGATTCCTCAAGCATTTTTACAGTCTTTGAAGGAAGGAGATTTTAATTTCATTGTATATACGTGTGTGTGAAGGATTGAATAAAGACTCCATATCCGAAAGGATGTTTTGTAGAGTAGCAGATAGGTTTAGTTAAATGGAAAAAGGCACTGATATATAGGTTATTGAAGCCTCACAAAGAGGACTTCATCTCGCAGCAGGAGCTAGATGTTATAGCTAGATTTTGTTTTCTGTTTTAGATTATATGCTTTATTTTCAAAACATGTTTTTTCTTATTTCTTTTAATATTTTAAGCTTGGTTTTTGAGGTATTATAATAGTGAGCACATTTTTACTTTTAATTTCATAATATTCCTTTTAAATTTACTTTATTTAGTTCTTTTTTATAATTTTAATGGAATTATTAGGTGTATATATTTCTGAAAAGTTGAAAAGAAGTATCATAATGTTTTATCAAAGTTTGATTATATAATCTGACACTTTGTTTTTAAGCCTTTTGTAAAAAAAATATTTATCAGAGATTCCTGTAGCCCAAAGGAAGAAACCGTGAACTAGGAGCACTACAAGAAAATTGGGGCACTCAAAAAATCATAAAATGAGCTCATTCGTGGTTAAAAAATGCAAATGGTGGAGTTTTAACATTTGTAAAAGTGAGATGATACATGTGAGGACCTTGGAATCATTATGAAAAATGTATAAAATAGAGTACGGATTACACAGGTAAATTGCAGCTGTCTTGAGTCTCGAAAATTGGAAGTTTGTTAAACTTTAATGATAGCACATTCACAAATTTTGTGCTGAGTGAGTGGCAAATTTGACGGGAATATGTGAACCTGAGAATATCATGGTAAATTATTATATGGTTTGGGTGTAAACATGGATGTCAAAGATGGAACTGTGGATACCTGTCTGGTATCAATGAGGACAGGGTTGCAAATTTTCAGCATTACGAACTATCATAGTGACAAGTATACCATTAGATTCAGAAAGTGTTAAATGAATCCTAATTTGTATTAATAGAGGGTTAGTATGGATTAGGGAAAGTGAGAAATTGCAGGTTAGGGTACTAAATTTTCCCAGCCTCTAGTTTATTGTTGTAATAAGATAATTTCAAAATAGTTTTAACTATTTTCTGAAGGAAAACACACTTAGAGGTCAGTGCAGAAAATGAAGAGAAGTGGCAAGACTAACAGTGCTAATCCTTCGGATATGGCATGGGATGAAACTTTTCCTGAATGTGCAAAATTGTTTCAGAAAGTAGGCTGGTTTGAATATTTTGAGAAAATCGATGGTTATCATTCAGAAGTTTCATATGGGTTTGCTCAGGGGTTAGAGAAAGATACAATCCTGTTTAACACCCTAAATATTGAGTTGACCAGAGAGTTGATAGTAGAAGCAACTGGTATACCTGATGAGGGTGAGTTTTGGTTCAAGAAAGTGTCATTTAGCTTTAATTAAGAGAATTTCATGTTGCCTGATGTTGTAGTAGATTGGGAAAAGGGGGTGCATATACAGAAGTTCAAGCCTGAATGGAGGGAACCTATTAGGATTTTACAAATTTATATAACCAGTGAGGGAAGATATGATTCTATTTTTAAATATCACATTAGGTTCCTACAGCACTTAAGTCAGGAGTCAAAGGTGAATCTCCCCTTTTTCTTCCTAAAAAGCTTGCAGAAGATGTCAAGTAGGGTAAGGGAACATCAAGATCACACTAAACAGTCTATTTTCCACCATGGATTGACAAAATTGACTATCAGTACTGTACTCCAGAAAAAAGGTAATAATTGGGATTACTTTTTGTTTTGGTCGGGGTTTCAAAGTGAAAAGGAAGACCAGTCAGAAAGTAGACAGATGAATAAATCACACAGCCTTGTTAAAAGATTGAAGAAAGAGGTCATTATTGAAATAGTAAAAGAGACTACTAAGGTGGAATCTTCAACATAGAAATTTGAAGAGTGTGGGAATCAGCAGAATAAAGGAGAACTAAATGAATCTCAAGTGTAGAGTTTAGAAGATGTAGCAGAAATCATTAAAAATGACATAGAAAATACCTTTGAAGAAGATACAAACAAGGAAAAAGGTAAATGTGTTTTAGAACAAGAGCAGATTTCTGCAGATGTACATGAAGAAACAAGGGAGATCCCAGTGCTGGATAAACTGAGGGTTGATAATACACAAAGATCAAAAGAAGGTTTTGAAGAAAATTTGGTCATAAAAGGAAATAAAAGAGAATTTGTTTAGTTTTCAAATATAAAACATCAAGGTAAATATCTGAGTATGCTGGGAGAAGTAGGAGTAGGTTGGAGACCTAAAACTAGACCTAAGAACAAGTTGAGGTTAAACATGAAAAAACTTTTAAATCCCAAGCTAGCTCAAGGGAAAATTACAATATTAGAATATTCGTCTTCTAAAGAGGATTTCAAAGAGGATAAAAGATTGAATGTTAAAAAAGTCATGATTAAGAAACAGGATTCATTGATTGTTAATTCATCTTCTGTAAAAAATAATGTTTCAGAAAAGTTATAAGATATTAAAAAAAAAAAATTTCTTAGCCCTTAGTAGGTTCATACTATGAAACATCATTCAGTGATGTTAGAATCATGTACAAGTAAAGGGAAAATTGCAGAGCCATCAATCCAGTGCAATTTTGAAGGGGTTGAGTCTCCAGATATTCCTGTAACAGTGATAGAGCAATAGAAAGAGGATGATGAGGAAATTTTCAAGAAGTTAAATGTCCCTTGGTTCCCAAAAGGAGCTTCTTCATTTCAAAAAGGGAAATTCATAGATTTAGAGAAGGAAAATATTCATAAAAGTATTAAACAGTACAAGTGCCAAATAGATTTTCTGAATGAAACAAATGAAGGATTAGTAATGGAAAATGTTATATTTTTATCATTCAAGCTAGCATTATCTTAGGATCTTTAATTGAGAGAATAACAAGCACAACAATCAAACACAAGAGACAATAGACTCAAAGATTTTCCTCAGGGAAACCATAAAGGAGAAAAACTCGTAACTTCCTCAGAGATAGAATCAACACCAAAATTATAACCCAAAAATAGTAAGATGATCTCCCGACAGCATTAGTCTTTCTCTATCTTGTCCTTGCAACTTCTTCTCTCTCAGTTATGCACTACAACTGAGTGTGAGTGAATGTGTGATAAATAGAGAGTGTCACTCTCTATTTATACTAATTCCCAACTTGACAATAACTCACTAGGGATAACTTCTCTAGGAGATTCTAATAACCCTAGGGCCCCACAACTGCAGGGACTTCAATTTTTTATAAATAAGGAGGGTTACCCACTATGGCTTTACATGACTTATTTACATTATTGAATCTCTCGATAGGAACATCGAGGCATGACATGACTCAATTACATTACAGATACTTCTCAGAATAAATATCGGGGTACAATACATAAAATATACAAGTGAATACATTCCAAAGTTACAAATACATCAACATTCCCTCTTAACTAGGAAGGTATTCTCTTGACACAATTTATCAACACGGGTCTTCTTCTCTGTATCATCTGGATCAAGTTATCTTCATCTTCAGGTCATATTCATCTTCAAGTCATCTTCATCACTGGATCTGGATCATCTCTGGATCTGGAACATCACTAGATCTGGATCATCTCTGGATATGGAACATCACTGGATTTGGATCATTTATGGATCATCTCTGTTGGATCATCATCACAGGTGCTATCTCTTGATTATTATCATCATAGGAAGTTCTATAGAGCCAACCCTCTTTCATGCTGGTTGTAGGCGTAGCCTCCATGTAGGTCTTCATCTTCTTTAGCACTTATATATGACCCAGTCAGAAAGACCCGTCCAACACTTATATCTGACCATGGGAGGGCTTGGCATACCCCCATGTCAGAATGGCATGCCAAGCACTAACATCTGATAATGGGAGGAACACATCCACCACCATGTTAGAATGGCCCAGCACTTACATCTAACCATGGGAGGGCCCAGCCTACCACCACGTCAGAATGTCCCAGCCCTTACATCTGACCATGGGAGGGCCCAGCCTACCCTCATGTCAGAATGGATCTACCCTTACATCTGATCATTGGAAGGCTGAAGCTACCTCCATGTCAGAATGGATCTGCCCTTGCATATGACCATGGGAGGGCCCAGCTTTCCCCCATGTCAGAATGGCTCTTCCCTTACATATAACCATGAGAGGGCCTAGTCTACCCCCATGTCAGAATGGTTCCTCCCTTACATATGACAATGGGAAGGCCCAACCTACCCCCATGTCAGAATGGCTCTACCCTTACATCTCATCATGTGGGAGCTAATTCCATAGTCATATCAGAATGGCTCTCAGTTCTAGACTGAGTATTACTGGTAACTGACCAGGTCCCTCCATTCTCCCAAAGAATGGACTTCAGCACTTATATCTGATCATGGAAGGAACCAATCCTCTCACCATGTCAGAAGGGATCACAGACTCATCACTTCCCCTTGGAAGGAACTTCGATCTGGAGAACACCAAGCTTCTCCCTGAAGTACTCAAACTTCACTATGGCTAATAGCTTGGTCAACACATTAGCTATCTGCTCATCCGTCGCAACATATTGGAGCTTCACTACTCCTCTCTACACCATATCCTTGATATAGTGGTATTTGATCTCGATATGCTTTGACTTGTTGTGGAACATTGGGTTCTTTGAAAAATTCTAACAACTTTGGTTGTCACAATATATACAAGTAGCATCCAATTGAAGAACAAACAAATCAGATAGTAGCTTCGTCAGCCACACTGCTTCACAGCTAGACGAAAAAGCTACAGCATACTCTGCTTCGGCTATACTTAGTGCCACACAGGATTGTTTCCTACTAAACCAAGAGATCACACCTGATCCCATACTGAAGCAACACCCCGAAGTGCTCTTCCTATCAATGGAACTTCCTGCCCAATCAAAATCCACATAACCCTCTAGGTTAATCTTCTAATCCACCTCATACTTGATCCCATAATTGACTGTACCCTTCAGGTACCTCAGAATATGCTTTGTACCAATCAGGTGAACATGTCTAGGATCTATCAGGAACTGGCTCAATGTGTTCACAACAAAGCAAATATCTGGTCTTGTATTCGTCAAGTACATCAATGATCCAATCACCTAATGATACATCATAGAATCAACCAATTCTAATGAAGCATCACTCAATAGCTTCAGATTCGATGCCATAGGTGTGGTCATGGCCATGCAGTCCATCATCCCAAATCTCTTTAGGATCTCTACTACATACTTCCCTTGTCCGAGGGAAATTCCATGTGTATTCTGCCACATCTCCATGCCTAGAAAGTAATGCATCATACCCAAGTCCTTCATTTTGAACTCGACAACAATATTCCTTTTTGTATTAGCAATCAACCCATCCATACCTGTTGCAAACAGATCATCTACATACAGTAGGAGTATCATTAGGTTCCCTTCTTCAATATTGTATTAAATATTGGAATCTGCTTTACTCTTGGTAAAGCCCAAACTGGATTGGAAGCTATCAATTTTTTTGTACCATGTCTTGGGTGCCTATTTCAAATCATATAGGGATTTATTCAATTTATACACATGAGTTTCCCTATCATGTGTCTCAAAACCGAGTGGTTTCTCCACATACACTTCCTCCTCTACTACACCATTCAAAAAATTAGTCTTGACATCCATCTAGTGCATCTTCCATTTCATCACTATAGCTAGAGCAAGTACTGATCTGATGGAAGTGTATCTGGCCACAGGTGCAAAAATTTCTTCATAATATATTCCTTCTTTCTTATGATATCATCTGCAGCATGCTTGATCTTGTAGATCCACTTGGAAATCACGAAAGACTTCCCCTTTGGTCTAGGGACAACATCCTAGACATCATTCTTCATGATCGACTGGTACTCCTTGATCATAGCATCCTTCCATTCTTTCTTCTCTGCCGCTTCTTCATAGTTGGAAGGTTCTTTATCAATGATGTCACATAACAGGGCTACATAATCAGAGTAGGGCCTAGTTCTTTTCCTCTCTCTTTGTATTTCTCTTGAAGCTCCATATCTTTCTGCACCTTGGATAGCCTCTCATACCCATGCAGGTTTCTTCTTGTGAGGATTCTTCTCTTGGGGTGGATCTATAGGTTCATGGGGTTCTTTTATTTCTTGATCTTCATCTTGAATTGCATCGTTCATAGTTGTTTTTTGAATTCTTGGTACTTCTATTTCTTCGGAGTCTTTAACTAGTCTCATTATGTATTTGTTATAAGTTGAATCTTCATCAAATGTTACGTCTCTGCTTATGTCGATCTTCTTGAATCCTGGGAAGTATATTCTGTAAGCTTTCAAGCTTTCACTATATCCCACAAATATACCCTTCTTTCCAGAAGGATCTAACTTTGTTCTCTTTCCTTTTGGAATGTGTATGTGTATAGGACAACCGAATATTCTAAGATGGATGAATTTTGGTTTCTTGCTGGAAAAGACTTCTTCAGGTGTCTTGTTTTCAAGTACTCTGTGTGGAGTATGGTTCTGTACATAAACCATTGTTCTGGCAGCTTCTACCCATGGATGCATGGGAAGATCTTGAGCATGAAGCATGGCCCTTGCAGCTTCCATGATCATTCTATTTTTCCTTTCTGCAACCCCATTCTGTTGTGGATTATATGGAGTGGTCAACTCCCTCTTAATCCTTGAATCTTTGCATAACTCTTTGAATTCATTTGATGTGAATTCTCCACCATTATCTAATCGAAAATTCTTGATCTTCTTTTCTATGTGGTTCTTGATGAAGGCTTTGAATTTCTTGAACTTGCTGAATACTTCATCTTTGTTCTTTAAGAAGTATATCCATGTCTTCCTAGAAGAATCATCAATGAAAGAAACATAGTATACATACCTACTTAATGAACTGGATGACATCAAACCGTATATGTCGAAGTGAATGATTTCCAAGATTCATTTTGCTTTTCTCTTGCTACTTGGAAATGTCTTCTTTGCGTTCTTTCCTTTCTCACATCCTTTGCAGACACTGTCATGTTTCGTCTGTATTTCTAGAATACCTTCAACAAATTTGCTTGAAAGTGGTAGTGCCCTATAGTCCACATGTGCAAGCCTTATGTTCCAAAGTTCATTTGGCTCTACTGATTCATGGACCAAATCTTGTTCTGGTTGGCCCTTCAATTTGTATAGTCCTCCCTCTTGCTCTCCAATTACTACTGCATCATCTATAGTCTTTCCCTTTGGCCACATAAGGACTTGGCCATCTACAAGTGCAACCAGTATGCCTTTTGCATCTAATGCAAATATGGAGAGGATATTCTTCTTTAGTCCTAGTACAAATAAGACATCCTTCATCTTCATAGACTTTCTAGAGTCTAGTTTATAGGAGGATTCACCACTACCTTTTATTGGATATTGGTAGTCATCCCCAAGTTTCACCTTGTGGGGTGACTCATGTTCTGATAGTTTCACAAATGATTATTTGAATCTCGTCATATTTTTGGAGGCCTCACTGTCTATAAGCCAATCATTGCTTCCATGTGAGATAGTTCCGGTGAGAGCGGAAATCAAAACATATTCTTCATCACTTTCTTGTCTGAATTTCTTGTTGGAAGGTTCATCATCCTATGCATCATGAGCATGGTGTTTTCTCTTGTTCTTCTTCTTCTTGTGGGAGTTTCTTTTGTTTCTAGGACAATTTCTAGCATAGTTTACTATCTCATCATAGGTATAACATATGATTTGATTTTTTTGGAGGGAGGATGCTTACCTTTATAATGATGATAGTCCCTTATGTCTTTCTTGGAATGTACTGTGAGATATTGATCTTCACTTCCCATATTTTCTTCTCGGGCTGCTATTCGAGCTTCTTCTTGTGATAATTCCTCCCACACTCTATTGAAGGTGACTAGCTTTCTTATGGGACTTCTTCTTGAATAAAGGAGTCCCATCATATAGGGAGACCATTCAAGGTGGTCATTACAATATTTGCATTCTCCAGTTCTTCATCCACTGCTTCAAGTTTTTCTTTGATCTAGGAGACCCTTGTGAAGTATGGTTGTATGGTATTTGCATTCTGTATCTTCACATTCTTCAACTATTTCCTCAAAGTCATATTTCGGTTTATGTTCTTTCCTTCAAACAGATTGGTTAGGGCATCAAACATAGATTTAGGTGTCTTTAGAGAGGACACCTATGGTATGAGATGATCCTTGATTGAATCAGCAATAATCCTCTTAGCCATGACCAATTTATTATTATGTAAGGCTTTAGCCTAATATCCTTCTGGAACTAGAACCTCTTTCATGATGTAAGATTCCAACTCATTTTCTTCCAGGACTAGGGATATATGATACTTCCAGGCTCAGAAGTTATCAGATCCCTTAAGATTTTCATCAATCTTGGTATGATGAGACATCTTAACTGAGAAACTCAAATGGAAATATAAAGGATTTAGATCTTACAAGTTTAAGATGTCAGATCTGGATCTCGAGCTGAATTTTTGTAGAGCTGGTTCAGGAGTAGATTAGGGTTTGACTTTCCCGGAGTTCCGTCCAACCAAAAAATTTGATATTGATCTCTAAACTTCGATTTTTGGGAGGAGATCAATCTAGGCCTAGGCTCACTAAAAAATTCCACTTCTGTGGAAATCCCTAATTTTTGGTAGCAATGTCAAGTCAAAAACCTAAAAATGCTCAGAATCATATTCTACTTCGACAGAAAGATGTGCCCTAGAGAGGAGAGTCATCGCAACCTCTGTTTGCTGAAAATCTGTTGAGAGAGATCCAAAAAGTAGGAAGCCCTAGTTTTCGTAGCTGCAAAATGTCTTCTTCTAAGGTTAGCTCTGATACCATGTTAGATTTTTATCATTCAAGATAGCATTATCTTAGGATCTTTAACTGAGAGAATAAAAAACACAGCAATCAAACACAAGAGACAATAGACACAAAGATTTTCCTTGGGGAAAACATAAAGGAGAAAACTGCGCAACTTCCTCAGAGATAAAATCAGCACCAAAAGTAAAACCCAAAAATAGTATTATGATCTCTCGACAGCAGTAGTCTCTCTCTCTCTTGTCCCAAAAAAATTTTCTCGCTCAGTTATGCGCTACAAATAAGTGTGAGTGAATGTGTGATAAATAGAGAGGATCACTCTCTATTTATACTAATTCTTGACTTGATAATAACTCACTAGGGTTGACTCTCTAGGAGAGTCTAATAACCCTAGGGCCCCGAACTGTGGGGACTTTAACCCTTGATCAATAAGGAGGTTTTCCCACTATGAATTTACATGACTTGTTTACATTATTGAATCTCCCGATAGGAACATCGGGGTATGAAATGACTCAATTACATTACAGATACTTCCCGGAATAAACATTAGGGTACAATACATAAAATATACAAGTGAATACATTCTAAAGTTACAAATACATCAACAACAAATAGAAGGTTAAGAGAAGATATTGAGGATGTTAACAACCATTATCTGGAGTTCATTGTGTTTTTGAACGAAGCATTAAAGATGAAAAGGAAGACACAAAATAGGTATGAAGAGTTGGAGCAGAATATCCAAGATTTAACTCAGCAAAATCAAGAGCTATCAAGGAAAGTTGAAGACCTAGAAGCTAAGCTGCAAAGAACCAGAAGAAACACACAAGCTTTGGAGGGGATACCACTTTTAGCTGAAGCTGCTAAAGATATTTAAAGTTTTATTGATGATAGGTGTCTTTTAGTTAACTTTTGTAAAGATAATAGTTTGTTTTGGAAAACCTTTACCTTACTAGCTGTTTCAATAGTCTGACCTAGAAGGTAGTTAATTAGTTAAGTAACTATGTTTTGGATGTAACCAATATAAAAGAAAGAAATTAGAATGAGCAGGGGTTTGAATTTTTGTACAAGGGGAGGCTTCCAAGCTACTGTGTACAGAGCTAAGTTCAAAAAGTCTTATGTATTCTTGATGAGTGATTATGATATATATGCAAACTATAAGCCCATTTTATTATATCTGCTGGTTTCATTTATGATTGGTGTAGTCACTCTATTGACAAATTCATTTCTTGTTTCAGATTATTATTCATGGAATGCTTGTGAACTGTGGGTGAAACCCAGTATTGTGCTTATGTTGTTTTTGGTTTATACTTCATATATAATTCATCTCAGTCATTCACTGTTACATGATTTAGTGTTTGTCTTGGTCTGATGAGATTTTACCCTCTTATTAACAAATTGTAAAACCAAAACCCTAAAAACCTATTTTACTTAGTTTTATTTTATGAGATTGTGTTGGCTTTTTCTTTAGTATTCTAAGAAAAATTTATGGCACTAACACTCAGCATAAATCTATCCTTCGAGACGATCAATAGGTGTAACCACCCTTAGCTCTGCATCCTCAAATGTTAATATCCTCTTCTTAAAATTGATAATAGTTGGATTATTAATGTCCCAGTCAATCCCCAGAAGTGCGATATATGGATTCGTATCATAGACAATATATATCACCTCACAATCTTCATAATTCATAATTCCTTCTATCTCGACAGAAACCTGTGTCAATTGACCAATAGAAAGAACCATCGACTGATTGTCTAACTTTAGTTGAACAAGAGACCATACTAGTCTCAGATTTCCCATAATTTCAATTTTTTTTCTACTAAGAATGTTAACATCTTATCCCATGTCTAGGATAATATAATCCACGTCATAATCACCTATCTAGGCATTCATCCTTAGCTCCCGAATAGTTTTCAGTCTTTTCCCAATGTGGTTAACTCTCCTTTGGTTGCATATCTGATGGAGTTTCGTCAACTAAAGATAACAATTATGCTACCACATCTCCATCTTCTATCAATGATAAAAAAATGTTTAAATAATTATTTCAATTTACTAACATTTTCTGTTTGTTTCTTTTGAAATAATTGTTCAAGTCTTTCAAGTATTTCCAATACGAGTCCAATGTTTGATGTGGGGACAGTGGAAGAATTTGATGCTTGATTTGTGTCAACAAATTCATGTCATTCTTCCAGGAACACTTCCTTTTCTTTCTGGACATCAAATGGTACTTTATTTTGTGTTGTTGGTCGAACTCTTGGTTTTCCATTTTGTGCTTCTTGATCTGCTCCGGTCGTAACACCTCCTCTTGTTACCACACAAATATTTGGTTCCCTTGGTTCAACATAAAAGTTTTGGATACTTGGATTAGCATTATGAAGTGGGTTTTGGTTTCCCATGTTCTGGCCTGCCTCTTAGAAATCAAATGAGGGAATTCTTTACAGTATAGTCAAATGATTTACAATATGAACACGTCGAGGTAGGATTCATGCAATATCTGGAAAAGTGTCTAGGATATCAACAATTATAACAAATGACTTGGCCCCTTCTGCGACCAAATATTCATCCTTGTCCTCGGCCTCTAAAACAAACACCCCCCCTAGTTTAAGGTTACTATGACTGAGGTTATTGATACTGATCTTGCTCAACTTGCATTTTTCATCAATTTCATTAGGTGTGTGTCTACTATTTTGTCTTGCAACAACTAATATGCCCTACAATATTTCTCATCGTGGCCTACTAATTAATGTAACTTACAATATAGGTTGTCTAGTGTGCTTACTATATTATGTAAATATAAACATTCCTTTGACCAACATCATCCAGTTTGACAAATTCTACACCAAGGAATTCCTTGTGTATTTATCAGATTCGATGTGCCTGTTGCAACATAATTCATAAATGTTGAACATGAATGTTTATGATGTCCTTCATTTCTACATCAGGTACACCAAATTTCCTCCTGTATTTATTTCCCTTTATTGATATCTTGAATTTGAAATGTAAGGTTGGAATGTTGCGACTATATCTGCAACATTCTTGCACCATTTTCTATGACTGGTGAAGCTTCCAACTTCATAGAAAGTTCGAGAGGCTCGCTCTATGATATAATACTTTGTTGCATCAAAGGAATATGTGTTGGCATACATTTTTGAGTATAGTTAGCTGTGAAATATCGAGGATGTTGCACAAGGTTGAATATGCCACGTAAAGATGAAAGGGAGCGCAAGGAAGATTGGTTATGTTTTGAGTATTTTTACCATATTGTGTATATTTTGGTCGTATTATGTGGATTTTGGTCAATATTTTGTATATTTTGGTCCAAGTAGTTAGGAATTCAATTTAAGTGGACAACTGATGTAAAGCCTACAAGCCTATAAATATATTTAGGATTGTAAATGTTAGATCTTCTTCGGTTGGTTGTTGTTGGAGATGGAACATATGTCTGTATTTTGATCTTGAACCTATCAACGATTTGTGTTTTGATGTGAGATATGAACTGAAGAATTATTTTTTGGAACCCGTGCTTTGTTGCGAAGATTAATATGACATGACAGTGATTGGACATAAACTTTGTGTTTTTTTGCATCTTCTTGTTTTTCTTGTTTTTTGCAATGTGAATGTGAATGAATACTACATTACTATGGTTATATCTATATGATGTGATGCTTTCCTATCATGAATGATGATATATTGATAGATCTGTTTATAAATTAGGATTTCTGTTGTGATCTAATTATGTTGATCTAATCCAATGAATGACAATATGAATCTGTTAATGTTTGGATCTGCTAAATGATGATGCGATAAGTTTGATAGTAGATGTACGATCCTCCTTCTTACTGTGGAAACATGGTTCCGATAGTTCTCCCTCAAACATCTCAGGTGAGACTTCATCTGCTCTATAGGTGTTGTCGGACAAGGTTAAACCTGTCTGGGATGGTGCTCAGGGAGATCGATGTGTTTTGGGTGTCGACAGTGACTGAACCCCTATCAATGGATCTGTGTCAAAAAATGGATTCGATGCTAGGACCTTAGTGCATACGGGAAGGAGGACATGTTGTGGCATCTGATGAGTTTTTAGAGTTTTTGATCATCTTGTATGAGTGGTTGGCATGATTGACCTATCAAAAGACAAATTTTGAAGGAGGTGAACCAACTAGCTGGACCCCAGACCTGATCCAATAGCTATAGGATGTAGACAACAAAACATCAAGGGTTGTTGAATTTTGTCTTGACAACAACTTGGAGCAACACATCACTGAGTTCGTGGTCGACACAATGAAATCTTACAACGATGCAGAAAAGGGAGTTCTTCAACGGACCAAGGGGTAGGTTTTTGTTATCTTTGCAATTGTCTATTAATATTCCCATCTACGAAAAAGGCATCTTGAATATGAAATCCATCGAGTAGAGCCCAAGTGTACGAATTCTGCGGGCATCATGGAGATGAGGGTTGGATGGAATGATATGGGGTAGATGGATGGAAGTTACGATGGGACTGCAAGTGGAAGATGAGGAAGGAAGGTGGAGCAATGTTCTAGCAAGAGAAGAGGTAGAGGATAGGAGAGAGTCCTATTGCAACTGAAACATGAGTCAAAGAGAGAAGACCACATGGGACAAAGAGACCCTACAGTGAAGAAGGAGACATCCAAGATATGCCCGAGCCTGAGGAAAGATCAACCCAGAGCAACAACATACCCACACCTCCATGCACTGCACCACACTTAGGAAGAAATAATAGCTCAACACCAATTTGTATGACATGTCAACAACACTCTAATAGTAGAGGATCAGAAACTGTAGGAAAAATTGCTTGGATGTCAAACGATGATGTAAAGTTAACCCTCTTTCATGGGAATGAGATTGAGGATCTTGAACAATATTGGTTTACGTGTGAAGTAGTGTGGAATTTCAAGCAAGCTCAGGATAATGATATCAAGAAGGGCTAGTTGGTGATGACCCTTCGGGGTCACGCATTGGATTGGTATATGAAATTTGTACAAGTTCCCCCAGGGACTCAGGCAAAGATTCTAGGTGAAATCTGAAAAGGATTGGTGGAAGAATTAATAAAACCCAAATTCGAGGTGCAATACATCATAGATTTGAAGGAGATTAAGCAATATCCAAATGATGCCTTTGATGCATCAAAAGATTGCGATGGAGAGCAAAGCCCTGGAAATTGCGATGAAGTTGGAGGATTCACCTGTTGGTGAGATGGGATTTGGTATGAATCAGATTCACTCTCAAATGGAGAACTTGACGATTCAGTTGTAGGACATCAAGAAGGGGAAAAAGAAACGTGAAGAAATATGGTGTACTCAATGCCGTGCAGAAGGATATCATAAAGATCAATGCCTGGATTTTCGAAACTACCTACTATTGGGAGAACCAAATCCATTAAGTTATGGCAGCATGCCATGGTGTTGCATCTCCCAAGTTTATGGGAATCAACATGAATATTGTGGGTATATGTAGAAGATGGTCATGAAGTCAACAAATTTGTATTCCATATTTTGTCGGTCTGTTGGGCATGAAAATAAGGATTGTTGAGCATATGGTTTTCTCCATGACAGAATAATGGACATGTACTATGTGAAGTGAGAAGACCATCAAACGATGCAGCCACCACAGTAGAATCCATAGGTGGTACAACTACCACCTCAACCATAGCTTGTACCATAGCCACAACCACAACCACATCTTGTACCACAACTGCAACCACAGTTTGTGCCAAAACCATAGTTTTCTCTGCCACCTCCATAGAACAACCAGATGCAGATGAATCCTCAGCAACCATAGTATACTCAACCATAGTATGTGCAATTACATTTGAATCCCCTGTAGCATACAAAATTCAATCAACTACAATATCAGCAGCAAGGAGGGTTCCAGGGAGGATTCCAAGGAGGACGAGGTGGAGGTTTTGGTTGAGGACAAGGACGAGGTCGCAGACTTGTACAATGTTATAATTGCAGACTACCAGGACATTATCAGCGAGATTGCATGAACTTGCAAGAATATTGTACTTACTATATCGCTACTAACCACACTGTTGAGAACTATCCATACTTGATTACAAAGTGGAAAGAAAGGAACATTCCACAGTTGCAGAACCAAAACCATAACGAAAATCAGAAAAAAAAACTAGAACTAGATTCAGAATCCAAACCAAAATTCAAATCATAATGTGAACCAACTAGTGAATCCTCCACCAAGCTAGAAGCAAGGACCAACAGTTGTAAATATCTCAGTAGAACCAATTTTTTGTGCCAGAAATTGTTTCTAGGCTACAAAGAAACAAGCCAACACAATCTCAAATATTCAATCAAACAAAACTAGGTTTTAGTGTTTTTGAAAGGTTTTTCTGGTTGTAAGTTTTGGTGACCAAAGGGAATACATTCATAAGCCAAATAGGAACTGAATCACAAGTAGAGAAGAACAGAGATGCATAATATAATTACCAGGTATCCAACAGAACATGACATTGAAGTTCATTCACAACTGACAAGCACTACAAGCATATAAACCATAAACCGGCAATGAATTTATCAATTATGTAACTAAACAAGTTAAAAATGAAGTCAAAACACAGACTGAAGGGTAAAAAGGATCATATATTTCATAATTTTGTTCATCAAATACACATGAGAGTTAGGTACTTAGCTCATAAACAAGTCAATGGACCTCCTTAAGCCAGCCAAAAATCGAACCCCTTGTTCTCTTTCTGATCTTCCTAAATATTGTTTTTCAAGACTCAGTTAGGGTATAAACCCTTACTTCTTTTAGCCTACTCGATAGGATAATGTCAAAATTATAATTTACAAAATAAAGTATTTCTCAAAAACATAACAAGTAACTGCCTAACTAACAACACTCAAAGGTCTTTAGAAGCTTCTGCCAATAAAGCTATTCCATCTAAGGCTTGGGCCTTTTTCCTGGCTTTCTGCTACTCAGCTTCCATACCTGTCATCCTTCTTGTAAGCTCCTTATTCTGTTTCCGTAAGCTTTTGATAGTTAGTTTCAATTCTGCACACTGTAAATATGTGCTTCTTTTCCTCTTTAGAGCTTCCTTGGAGACTGCAGTAAGCTCTCGATAATGATTATTTACTTCTTGTAAATCCTCCCTGAGTCTTCTATTAGCTAGGATCAAACCATCATTTGTTTCTTGCATGTATTCCATTTGATACTTATACTTCTTGATGGTCTTTTGCAAGTTTTCCTTTTCTGAGTCAAAATCCTTCCCTGCTGTGGTATTCTGTAGCTCACTAGGTAGCCATGGGATATTCAGCTTTCTGAAGATGTCCTCATCCTCAGGCAGCAGCTCTATAAAAACACCATGAACACTTGGATTTTCTTGATTCTCTATTTCATCAGGTGCATTTTCATCCATCAACAGCTTATTTTCTGAATAGGAAGCTTCCATTTCTTCTTTCTGATGTTCCTTCGACATTTCACCTCTTAATTCCAAAAACACAGCTGATAGTTTAGTTTCGGTGAGGCTGGACTCTTCTACTTTCTTCAATTGTTTCTTTCCTTTGCAATCACCTTTTCTAGATTCTATCCTTTCAACTGAAGAAGAAGTATCAAGCACAGTTACTGCTTTTTTGTTTAACTTAGGGTTTAGTAGCTTTTTCATGTTCAGCCTCAATTTGTTTTTGGATTGAGTTTTGGGTCTCCATCCTGGGGCAAGCTCTCCCACCATTTTCAAAGTTTTTCCTTGATGTATAACTAAGGCAAACTCCATAGCTTTAACCTTGATCTTCATTTTCTTTGGCATGACTATCTTATCTTCTTGACTGGAGAACTCCCTCTGTGTACCAACCCTAGTTTCAACACTGACAGTCACCTCATCTCCTTCCAACAAATATCCTTCATCTTCAGATAAAATGGTAATTGGGATTCGTTGCTAGACGTTAGAATCCTCTTCCTTTACTGCAACCTTCTCTGTGACAACAATTTTTTCATCTATAAGTGCCTCTGCTGGTGCTTTAATTTGCACAGGCTAAGTTTCTTTTTCAATAACCAGCAAACCTTTTCCCTTACTGTCAATTGAAGGCTGCTGAGATTCAACATCTCTCTTTGAAGGTTCTGTCACTTCCTCAATTTTGACATATTTTTTATCTTCAGACTTGAATTTTTTCCCTAATTTTCTAATTAGGGTTTGTCCCTTGTCCACATGCTTTTTGGTAGGCTGTTCTTCCTGCTTAATTTGGAACCTAGACCAAAAGAGAAAATAGTCCCATGTCCTTCCTTCTCTTTGCAGATCAGTGCTGATAATAAGCTTGATCAATCCATGATGGAAAATGGACTGTGTAGTGTGGTCATGACGCTCTTTAATTCTGCTTGACATTTTCTGCAAAGTCTTCAACAAGAAGAAGGGGAGACTCATCCTTGATTCACCAGCCAGGTGTTGTAAGAACCTGAAATGATACTTGAATACAAAAGCATACCTCCCTTCATAGGTAATGTAGCTTTGTAGGAATTTGATGGCCTCTGTGATGTCCCCGGTTTCGACCCCGTTTGTGTGATGTATATATTGTAATTAATCGTGGTGAGGAGCTCAAGGCAAAAGCCCCACCATCGATTTTGTTGTGTATGTTTCGGCAATGCAGATAATTGTCGATGGTATGCTGTGCTATAAGGCACATTATAATTCGGCATCATGTAAACACGCACATCAATTAAAATAAACCACAACCAGCTACGGCAGTGCAGCGTTGAATGAAAAGGGAATGGTTCCAAAGGATAAGGGGTGGGGGATGTCAAACCTTCGTTATGGGGGAAAAACCCAAGTTTTGTCACCTTGTTGATTTTCCATCTTCCCTTGTCAACCTCTTGAATGTTTTGTTGGACAGCTGAGGAGTAATGGCTGCTGGTGGTTGAGTCAGTTAATGCCTTTGGGAGTGGGGTGGCAGGACTGTTAGTCTTTTTCCCACCTACCCACTCCACCCACGTCTGCCCATTTTTCTCCCTCACGCACTCTTCCCTAGTCAGTTCACTCTCACCATGATTTTTTTTTGGATCCTCCTCACGCACAGGCTAGGGGGTGGTTTTGGTCTCAGGCAGACATTTTCTTGGCTCCACGAGTTGCTGAGCACCCACGCACTGAAATTTCCTGTCCTGGCCGTTGATTGTTCATCCACGGACAAAAACGGAGCTGTTTTCTCCTCACGCAGGGCCTCCATTGTTGTGCAATCTCACGCAGAGGGATTCTTCCCCCATTTTTCCTCTCATGCACAGGAATTTCTGGGTTTTCCCACGTTTTTCTTTTCCCAGCGAAATCGTGGGTGCTGTGGCTATCGAAAGTCGGTATTTTTCCCTTTCCTCTGCGTGGTATTTATGTGTTTTCCCCGTGATTTTGTTGCCCAGGATGGGCTGTATTCCCCACATTTGCTGTGAGCTGTTCTCACTGAAACATTTTGGGGAGGTTGTCTTCCCTGTGTTTTGTTGGCTGTGGTGTCCAATTTCATTTTGGACCACTGTGTGTTCATGGTGAGCCATTTTCTGCTGGGGTCTACAGTTGAGTTTCCATGGTTATGCTGGGAACGCTGTTTATTAACCTCCGTGGGCTGTGATTGGTTTCCATCACTCATTGGTTGCGAAGGGTTGTTTGGCTGCTGGTATGCAGTGGTTGTCCCTTGGATGGTGCTGGCTTGGCCACTTGTTGAAGGCCTGTTAAACCCAGGGATATTTGGTTTGGTTGTTTTGTGTCCCCTTGGCTATGTGTAAGCCTGCATTGTCCCCTTAGTCCTAGAGGAATCATGCCCAGCTCGGGGGTGGTAGAGTGCTGAGAGATTGATGAGCACACTGGCCTATGGTTGGGTGGAACGTTGCAACGACGTAGCTGGTTGCGGGTGAAGTCTTCATCAACAGATAAGTGCTGCTGCTAATTCATATCTGCAAATTATATCTATTGTATATGGAATTATGATGAACATGTTTATGCTGGAAATGTATGTATGTTGCTTCCGCTGAATGTTGTTGGTTTCTGCTGTGTATGATGATTAACTGCATATGTGCATGTTTTTAGCTCAAAATATTTGTTAAGCATTATGTTTCAGCAATTTTCATGTATGCATATGTTCATGGGGCTCTTAGCCCGGTCTGATAAAGCTTGTAGTCACGTCTCCTTTGTCGGTCGGAGGCTTGGGGACGTGATAGAATGGTATCAGAGCTCTGGGTTGCAGCAATGGGCCTCTATGGGCAAATAAAGAGCCACTGATAGAGGGCAGAATTACCCTCTATCTCCAACAGAATAGAAGTGAGCAAACAAATTCAGAAAAATGGTCTAAGTGTTGAGCAGTCGGATCATTGGAGGAAGTGGAATTCCTCCGTTGCGGAAGGACTGGAAAAGTTAACTTTCGTTGTTGCAGAAGGATTGGTGAAGTCTCCCATCCGCCGTTGCGGACGGCGAAGCGATTCCGCATCCGACTCGAAATCCGTCCGATTGCCAATGCCACAGAAAGATTGAAAATTTGTCTAAGTGTTGGGAAATCGGAAGGGAAAGTAGTCCGACGTCCGACGTTGCGGAAGAGAGAATGCTTTCGACTTCCGATGTAAGAATCAGCCGACACCCAAAGTTGAAAATTTCTCCAAGTAAGAGCAGACGTCGGAAGCATTCGGCCTTTGGTGAGCCGTTGTTGCAGAAGCCAAAGGCCTTTGCCGACCAATCAAAAAGACTGCCGATGCCGCAAGAGAAAGTGCGCCGATCGAAAGAGGAAAGGGAAGGAGCGTCTGCCATTGTGGAAGTGAAATAGTTAAGGCTTTCGATCCAAAATTCAGCCGACGTCCGACGTTCAAGTTGCTCTAATTTCCAAATCGGAAGAGAGAGTGCTCTGGGAGCCGATTCGGTGGAAGGAAGAATGGTTTCGGTTCGGCGGAAGGAAGAATGGTCCGGGAGCCGATTCGGTGGAAGGAAGAATGGTCCGGGAGCTGATTCGGTGAAAGGAAGAATGGAAGGGGAGCTGATTCGACGGAAGGAAGAATGGTCCGGGAGCCGATTCAGTGGACGGGATGATGGTTCCGAGAGCCGATTCAGCGGACGGGATGATGGTTTTGAGAGCCGATTCAGCGGACGGGATGATGGTTTCGACCTCCGATTCTGTAGAACGATTTGTTGAAATAAGATCCGATTCTGCGAAAGAGAAATTGGAGAAGAGACCCGATTGAACAAAGGGGAAATCCAACTATTTTTCAGTGGGATTTTGAGTTGTTTTTCAGTAAATTTTCAGGGCTGAAAAGCGAGAAATTGGCGGTGATCTAATGCGCCAGATTGCGCGAAAACCAATGTTTTACAAAACAAAACAAAAAACTGAGGGCATTGCCCTCGACCCGCCCTGCAGTGGCGCAGGGAAGCCACAAGGGGGCAAGCCCCCTTGACCCCCGTCGTCCCTTGAGACAGTCGTTCTTGTGAGAAGGAAAATCCGGTGCTTTGGGCAAGAGTTCGAATCAGAGGGATGCCAAAAAAATGCAGCTACCAAAATGGCTCTGAGATCATTGGAAGAATGTGAAAATTCTACTTTGCAGTAGTGTAATGAAAGTGCCGACATTAGTGAAAGTCTTCATCCTGGGAAGTGGTGTGGTTTTCACATCCGAGGTCGGAATGACACATGTGAATAGGCGTTGGAAAGCTTATCCAGCAAGGAACAAGGATAAGTGACCTTTAATCTGAGCATGAAGAAGAAAAGTGCTAATGAGGGCCGCTGTTATCAAATGGACAATCTGGACAGTTGCATGCCTAGGGGCAGCAAGGACTATGAAGTCAACCAGCCGCTGTGTGGAAAAGGAGTTCCATGCCAGGATGAAAGAATTGAAAAAGGAAGTTTTCCTTAAAACCCTATCTTGCTGACTTTAACTACATTTCCTAAGTTTATGCTTGAAATGCATGAGGATATGTATTACATGCATAGGATATTGCATGATTGGTAAGAATATTGGGAAATATATATATAGGTATAACGAACCACTAATGATAATCATTGTTTTGATGTTGGCATTAGTGGAAAAAAAACCAACGATGACATGGACCCGGATGAATATGTTGCTGATGCTGATGAATGAGACCAGCAACCCTATGGAGAAGGGATAAGGCAACAAGTCCATAACAAAAGTTGGTGAGCAAATTCTGTGATCTCCTGCAAGGACCAACCAAATCGGTCATGTAAAGGGTGTAAGTAAGACCCATGCAGGTAAGAGTTTGCTTATGACAAATTCCATGGATTGGTCCAGGTAAGAGACCTCATACCATGTGAATATTGGAATGTAGAAAGGTGTCATGCCCATACATGTTAATGATATTGATTATAATCATGAATCCTGTATGAATTAGTCATGGTTAGGCCATGCACGGTATATTGAATGCAAGATAGCATGAATGGATATGCATTAGAAAGATTTTATGAATCTTGTAGTTATGCAAGGGATGTATGCATATGAAGGGTGTGAGTGACTGATTTCCTAAGTAAAGGTGCAAATGTTGTGATGCATTGCATGAATGCATTGAGATGAATGCATGAGATATTATGGAGAACTAATGGCTGAAATGATGAATTAATGATACTTCTGGAACTGTTTTGAAGGATGTTGTGAATGCAGGATAGTCATGATCAATTGGCTGCCAGAAATGCTCTATTGAAGAGCAAGGTGGTATGAATGATACGCTTGTGAAGTAAGGGTATCTAAACTTTCATTTAATTGCATGAATGATATGACTTTACCTTGCAATGTTAGCATAATAATGATTGCAGGAAGTAAACAAGCTTCGATAATATTGATGTGACTAACAGTTGGAAGTATTTGAATTTTATAAATTCTGAAAATACTTCAAAGATGGTTGTAGCAATGAGAATTTATATGCATCTAGACTTACCAGGTGATTGGTTGATTGAAACTCATGTTTCAGGTAGATTACTTCGAGCATGGCATTGAGAGGTAAGATCCTGACCAATGCCAGAATCTACCATATGATATGCATAATAGGTTGTTAAAATTCGAATTGTGAATTTCGGATTTGAGAAATTGCTGACAACCACTAGTCACTATTGGCTTGCATAAGCTTTTGTTTGGATGTTTGAAGCTTATGTTTCAGGTAGATTATTCCAAGAATGGCATTGAGAGGTAAGATCCTGACCAATGCCAGAATCTACCATATGATATGCATAACAGGTTGTTAAAATTCGAATTGTGAATTTCGGATTTGAGGAATTGCTGACAACCACTAGCCACTGTTGGCTTGCATAAGATTGTGTTTGGTTGGTTGAATTTCATGTTTCAGGTAGATTATTTCGAGCATGGCAGTAAGAGGTAAGACCCTGACCAATGCCAAAATATACCATTTATGAGAAGAAGTCTCATGGTTGTGAAAGTGGTTGATATGCATAATGGGTTGTTAAATTTGAGTTGTGAATTTTGAATTTAAGAAAGTGCTAACGACTACTAATCATTGTTGGCTTGTATGAGATTGTGTCAGGAGGGAGACATGGTAAGTGGGTATTCATGTTATGATAGTAAGCATAAAAGTATAATGGGAATAGTAATGCTTCTTACAAGAGACCCACAATTGAGCAAGTCAATTTCTGTAGTAGATAGAATTGCAAATTCTTATTGAATTTGATTGCTAATGTCATTGCTTGGTTATGAAACGATCAATTTGGATTGTAGTATTAGGTAATGATTGACTGTTTGGCTATTTGATGAATGTGTCAGGGGTACACATTGCAGGAAGATCATGTGTGATGACCTGCAAGAAGCCAAACTTCATGGGAAGGTTTTCCCTTATCTTGGAAACGGGTTTCGGGTGAAACGCCATTGGACATTTTGAAATGTCTCATTTGCACTGCATGTTTGGTAATGCCATGAGTAATATGGTATGGGCTATGTCGGTGAGACATGTGTGAATATGAAATGTAAAAAGGAAGCAGGGATGGAGGCTTGGTTTACTTAAACTTGGTGATTGGAAGCCACACAGACAGAGCTAAAGGGATGACTTTCTTCTCCACAACCCCGGGATAGCACTGGAAAGGGAATGCAGGGCCTGAGGGACTGTGTAGAAGAGAAGGGACTGATTCCTTGTGTTGGGTGTGTGTGGGTGTCTTAGAAGTCAGGCTAGTTCTAGTGTAGGTGTTCCTAGCTCTGCAGTGAGCTCACTAGCTTAGCATTCAGCCTTTCCCAACTCCTTGACGGTGCCTAACAGATATAAAGGCATACTGCGATGGAAAATAGATAAGTGTTCCGTAACCCTTGATATGAATATGAATGTTTAATTATTAAATTTCCATATGCAGAAGATGTTTTGATTTATTTCCATGATGACCGATTGCTTGAATATGGATAGGGCCTGCATGGCACACACCGAGAATGGGTGCACACTTTTCCGATATTGGATCATGAAAGGATTTTCAATATTGATTACACTCTAGGCAGTGGACGCACTCCTGGTGTCTCAATACTTGATAGTGAATGATATGAAATGTGATTATGGTTTTAAGAGCAATAACGCTGATGAGTTTTCTTGTATTGCTTGTGTTGCTTGTGTTGACAGGCTAAAGGTAAAGGTAAAATGGTAAATGGTTGTTGTGAGGGGTTGCAGAGTAAGGGTTATTGTTGATATAAGTGTATGTTGGTATAAGTGTATGTGTTATTGTTGGTATAAGTGTGTGATGGGCTGTGATATGCCTAAGGATCCATAGTAGATCCTAGACCTGGAAATGGTCATGATAAAGTTCCAAGCCTAGTTGACATGGTTATGTACTGGCTGGACGTTAATTATTTGATGTCGTGGAGCAGCCGGCGTGCTGACCTAACATCTAAGTCCATAGGCGATCCCAAGGCTTGCAAAGAAAAGCAGGATCCTGTGGACGAACAAGGAAACGCACAATACAGATAAGTATTGGATTATTTTGCTTATGAATATACATGTGTATATGATTTGGATATGATGTTTTAAGCTCTTGTTCTAGAGATAGAAATTAATGAGAATAAAACTAAACATGTGAATTTATGCAATGTTTGGGTATAGGTATCGCTGGAAGCGAGGACTATGAGAGCATCCTAGGGGTGCATGTGGACATATGACTATCCTGGAAAGCTCGGGTTGAGCGGTAATGAAAAAAAAGGTGCTAGTAGGATGGGGGGAGTCCTAGCAGCCGAGACAAACCATGTGGAGAGACTCCATGGTTTAGAGGTCTGGAATAGACCAAAGACACTAAGTGTCATGACCAAGAAGGATTGGTCCATCATTCACGGTGAAGTGAAAGAGGCTAAGAGCAGGAAAAGCCACTATGATGGTGTGGGTTTCAGGATGGAACAAAACAAAGAGGAGAAAAACTCTTACTGCTCTCTCTTGCCTTTTGATTATATATATATATGTGTGTGTGTCTGTGTGTGTGTGTGTGTGTTTAGGCATTATGAAAACAAGAATTGTTAAATGCATGTATGATTGAGAATGAAATGTGTGTATTTGCTTAAAGTAAATTGTGAATGCTGGAATAGTTAATTCCCTGCCCAGGAATGGACATGAATGAGCTCATGTGCCTGTTGGGGGAAGGCATGAAAAATATGAAAGCCTCATTAAGGAGACTTGGACTGTCATGCCAATTGGGTAATTGACTAACCGATTTTAATATTATGCTTGGTCTGATAGAATTTCAATGGTGCATTTCACAGGTGAGAAAAGTGAAACTAGGTGGTGCACGTTGATTATGGCAGTAGATCAAAAGTTGTTGGACTTGGTTGGAAGTCTCCTTCAAATAATTTCCAAGACCCAAGAGAATCTTGGGGAGATGCTCAAAATACAGAGAAGGCAGAGTGAAATGAACCACCAGATTTTGCAAGACTCTATTGGTTTGCAAAGGGAGGTGAAAAGCCTTCTAAGAGCAATCCGCAAAGGGAAAGAAGGTGGATCAGCAATGGGACATTCATCCGAGTGACCCGATAAGAAACGGTCTAGGCATGAAGACTCAAAGGAAGTTGAGCAGGTAAAGATGAAGCAGCCAGTGAAATGCTGGAGATGCAGAGGACATCATTTACGTCGGGACTATCCAATGAGGGAACATGATGGGGGAAATAGCTGCAAAGTTCCTAGACTTCGGGATCAGCTAGAAGCTGAGAACCAGCAGGAAAAGTCCATGGAAGCCGAGAGGCTTGGTCGTGAACATTCAAAGTAGATGATTGAACGTAGAACAGATCTGCAATTTTGAAATTCTGATGTGCAATTGTATATGTATTGTATATATGTAATGGAACATCGAGGGTGGTGTTATTCCAAGGGGGAGTGGAATGTGATGTCCCCGGTTTCGACCCCTTTTGCGTGATGTATATATTGTAATTAATCGTGGTGAGGAGCTCAAGGAAAAAGCCCCACCATCGATTTTGTTGTGTATGTTTCGGCAATGCGGATAATTGTCGATGGTATGCTGTGCTATAAGGCACATTATAATTCGGCATCATGTAAACAAGTACATCAATTAAAATAAACTACTACCAGCTACGACAGTGCAACGTTGAATGAAAAGGGCATGGTTCCAAAGGATAAGGGGTGGGGGATGTCAAACCTTGGTTATGGGGGAAAAACCCAAGTTTTGTCACCTTGTTGATTTTCCATCTTCCCTTGTCAACCTCTTGAATGTTTTTTTGGGCAACTGAGGAGTAATGGATGTTGGTGGTTGAGGCAGTTAATGCCTTTGGGAGTGGGGTGGAAGGACTGTCAGTCTTTTTCCCACCTGCCCACTCCACCCACGTCTGCCCATTTTTCTCCCTCACGCACTCTTCCCTGGTCAGTTCACTCTCACCACGATTTTGTTTTTGGATCCTCCTCACGTACAGGATGGGGGGTGGTTTTGGTCTCAGGCAGACATTTTCTTGGCTCCACGAGTTGCTGAGCACCCACACACTGAGATTTTATGTCGTGGTTGTTGATTGTTCATCCATGGACAAAAACAAAGCTGTTTTCTCCTCACGCAGGGCCTCCATTGTTGTGCAATCTCACGCAGAGGGATTCTTCCCCCGTTTTTCCTCTCATGCACAGGAATTTCTGGGTTTTCCCATGTTGTTCTTTTCCCAGTGAAATCGTGGGTGCTGTGGCTATCAAAAGTCAGTATTTTTCCCTTTCCTCTGTGTGGTATTTATGTTTTTTCCCCGTGATTTTGTTGCCCAGGATGGGCTGTATTCCCCACGTTTGCTATGAGCTGTGCTCACTGAATAATTTTGGGGCGGTTGTCTTCCCTGCGTTTTGTTGGCTGTGGTGTCCAATTTCGTTTTGGACCACTGTGTGTTCGTGGTGAGCCGTTTTTTGCTGGGGTTTGCAGTTGAGTTTTCATGGTTATGCTGGGAACGCTGTTTATTAACCTCTGTGGGCTGTGATTGGTTTCCATCACTCATTGGTTGCGAAGGGTTGTTTGGCTGCTGGTATGCAGTGGTTGTCCCTTGGATGGTGCTGGCTTGGCCACTTGTTGAAGGCCTGTTAAACCCAGCGGTATTTGGTTTGGCTGTTTTGTGTCCCCTTGGCTATGTGTAAGCCTGCATTGTCCCCTTAGTCCTGGAGGAATCATGCCCAGCTCGGGGGTGGTAGCGTGCTGAGAGATTGATGAGCACGCTGGCCTATGGTTGGGTGGAATGTTGCAGCGACGTAGCTGGTTGCGGGTGAAGTATTCATCAACAGATAAGTGCTGCTGCTAATTCATCTCTGCAAATTATATCTATTGTATATGGAATTATGATGAACATGTTTATGCTGGAAATGTATGTGTGTTGCTTCCATTGAATGTTGTTGGTTTCCGCTGTGTATGATGAATAACTACATATGTGCATATTTTTAGCTCAAAATATTTGTTAAGCATTATGTTTCAGCAAATTTCATGTATGCATATGTTCATGGGGCTCTTAGCCCAGTCTCATAAAGCTCGTAGTCGCGTCTCCTTTGTCGGTCGGAGGCTTGGGGACGTGACAGGCTCCACCCATTCAGCTCTGAAATTCTAGATGAGCACTCCTTTTCTCCAGTTCGGAATAATGCTAGGTAAAAGATACCTTTGGGCATTGAAGGTAAAAGGCACCTTTTTGAACCACAACTCTCCTTCATTTTTGACTCCTATTGCTTCAACCACCAACTCCACAGTCAACTTAAACTTCAGAGTATCAAATGATACCATGTCTTGGCTATAACACTGAGCAAATTTATGAGAGACCTCAGTGTTATAACCATCAATCTTCTTAAAGAAATCCAACCATCCAACATTCTCAAAAAGCTCTGCACAACCTAGAAACTTGTCAATCCAATTTAGCTCAGTAGGCTCAACTCTGTTGGTCTTCCCACTTTTCTTCATTTGCTTTCCAATGGCTGAATTATGTGTAATTTTAAGACCCTGTTAAAGACCTAACAGCCCTTTTCCCTCAAGTTTTTTTTTATAGTTTTGACAGTCAACTTTCTTTGATTCTCCTTGGCTATTTTCTCTTAATTTTTAACAAGTTGTTTCTATTGTCAATGCAAGAAATGTTTTGAACCAGGATTGGGTAATTTAGGTCAACATAGTACCAAAGGTCTTTAACCAAGCTACTACTGAACTTAACTAACATCCAATATGCTCATCTAAATGCCAGACCACCTCTGCAATGCATAGAGACATCCATGTGTTGTGATTCTGCACAAATAGCACCCTTGGCTCCTTCTAATGCCACTAATGAGATATCTCTTTGCAATAGGGTTTCTGCATTAGTACTCTCAACTGCTTGCTTCTTAGATTCAGATTGTGATTGTTTAACCAGAGGATGAGATGATAAGAGAGAAATATTATGTGTGCTAACTTTCTACTTCAACTTGCATTTAGCACAAAACCAATCAGCCTCTGGCACATACTCGGACCAGGTTTGCATGCAATTGACATGCTCAGCTAACTCATTGCATTGATCACAGGTAACAAGTAAATCTATGAAACCTTGGTCGCCACAAACAGTACAGACTTTCACCCTACCATATTTGCTGGTCTTGTCAGGGAAATTGTTCAATGTAACTGTTTTTTTTCAACTTATCACTTGCCAAAACATCTAATACCTTTTAGACTGATATTTGATCATTAAAAGCGTGTTAACAACATGAATTAAAGTTTTCCTTAATCAATTTTAACATAACAAGCCTTAATGGAAAAACCCCCAATTCAGCAGCCATGGTCAAGTTTACATGGAATACCTCACTCCAGGCCTATTGCAGATGTTTAAAATTAATCCTTGGACTATCCGACTATCGAATTTAACTGTCCGAGTGTCTTCAAGTCTTTAGTTTGCTTCCAACTGGCATGCTGAGAAAACCCTAAATTCCCTCTGTAACTGCAAATTCCGAATTTTTAGTAGCTGTCTTCATTCCACTTCACCTCCAAATTTGTGATGCATATGTGGAGAACCTATTCCCATCAATCTCGGCTTGTTCCTCTACCTGTCACGATACACCAAGCCCTAACTTCTAACAACCACGATCTCCTTCATGTCATAGACCACAAATGTTTGCATGATTATTTCTAATGAAACATTTATCAAAAACTGTTTACACATGTGATTATTCATCCAGGAGTGAAATCATGGGAAAAATTGGCGAAAAAAACAACAAAATTAGTGCCCACGATATTCTTGTAGCATCGCAATGTAAAATTTTAGCCGTTGCACTACAAGAATATTTTAAAATCAAATTTGGCGCTTTTTTGGTCGTTAATTCCATTTTAAATCAGGTTTATATGGTAAACCTTGCTCTTAGAGTTTATTTATGAAACCTTTAATCAATATATATTCTATAGAACCCTTCAAAACCTAAGGAAACAAAAAATAATAAAAATCTAAAGGCAAAAATCAAATTTTCTCTTTAAACCAAAATTTCATGAAAGTAAGCAAATGAGCAAACCTAAAAACACAAATCACAAGCAAAATATAAAACTGAAGAAAACAAATTCATGACTTAACATTTGTCTCCAGCTGCGGGATTAAGTCATCCCTATGAGGCTTCAAAAACCTGTAGACCAGTTCCTTCTCTTATGCTACCTACTAGTCTGCAAAATTTCCATTGGGTTATGGAGTCCTTATTATGATTCACTCACACTGATATATACAATGAAAAGTGAAAATCCCCTCAAAGACTATAAAAATTCTTGAGGAACTGTCCATTGATTGGACTTGATAATTCCTCACCTTCCAAAGACTGCAGGACAAAAGTGTTATTTTCCAGAATCTTAGACACTAGGAAAGGGCCAAACCAGAGGTTGTCAAACTTACCATGCTTCCCTTTTTTCTCTTTCCTGGCATCCCATCTTAAAACCATATCACCAACTAAGAAAGTGTTTTCTTTGATGTTCCTGTCAAATATGCTTTTAATCTTCAATCTGTATAATTGTGCCTTTTCTTCCACTTTTTCCCTGTTCTGCTGCAACTCTATCATCTCATAAATCCTTCTCTGCATATCATTTGGTTCTTCCTAGCAATGCTGAAGAAACTTCATCACTGGGATTCCCAATTGAATAGGAAAAACTGCATCTGTGCCATACACTAATTGGAAAGGGGAAGTTCCAATTGCTTGTTTGACTGTTATCCTATCAGCCCACAATGCATATTTCAGCATGGAATCCCATGATCTCTTATTATGCTTAAGCAACTTTTTGATACTCTAAATGATGTTTTTATTTGAGGATTCAGCTAAACCATTACCCTGGGGATAGTAAGGAGTTGAATGATTCATTAAGATGCCATTCTTTTCACAAAAGGCTTCTATTGCCTTGGACTTGAAAGCCTTTCAATTATCTGTTACTATTTTCTGAGGACAGCCAAACCTACTAAGGATATTTTCTTCCATAAATTCCATGATCACTTTGTCTATGGCATTCCTAGTAGGGATGGCTTCCACCCATTTGGTAAAGAATTCTGTTGTAGTTAGAATCCACCTATGTTGTCTTGAGGAAGATGGATTTATCTCCCTTATAAAATACAGACCCCATTGCTAGAAAGGAGCACTTATTGCAATTGGTTTTAGGGGCAATGACAACAATTTTTCTTTGCCAGCAAACTTCTGACAAGGGATACAGGCTCTTACCTACTGATAAACATCTGCAAACAAAGAGGGCCAATAGTATCCCACTCTTAAAATCCTATATGATGTTTTCTTCCAGTACTTGTGACCTCCACAAGCACCCTCATGAGATTCAGAACTTACTCCTTCAATCTCAGATTTGTCCAAACATCGGAGTAGAATACCACCTGGGTCCTTCCAGAACAACTGCTCTTCTACTAGACAATACTTAGTAGCTTTAACCTTTAAAGGTCTAGTAGCTTTTCTATCTAAATGCTCAGGACATTGCAAAACAACAGAAAATACACAATGTCTGCATACCATGTGGATGCTGAATAATAGTCCATAATTTTCTCTTTTTCCAAGATTGCTTGATCTTTTTCTTGAGCTAACTCTTCAGCCATCACGTGAAATCCCAGAGCTTAATAATTTGATTCACCCACTAGCTTGGCTAAAACTTGTCCCTTGACTAGTTTGGTAGGTCTAATATCTACATCATACTCCATGATTTTAGCAATCCACCTGCCTCTTTTCCCTTCATCTTCCTCTTGATCAATCATGGAATTTGAAAACTCATGAGTAAGCTCTAGGAACCTCTTAATCTCAATGTCATCTTCGAACACTCTCCACTATTTTACATTATCAGGTACAAATGGTCTGTACCTCACTTCAATGGGATATCTCAACTGAGTGGTCTTGGGGATTCTAAAGTGTGTAGCATCCAAGGCCAGTGAATCTACAGTATGATTATGATCTCTTGGAATATAGGTAATGTTAAAAGCTACAAAATAATTTTCAATCATGTCCCATACCTCATTTCGATAGACTTTCAGTAAACCCTGCTTCACTTGATAGTTGTTCTTCACCTGCTAAACAACTAATTTAGAGTCGCCAAATGCAGAAATCTGCTGAATGCCCAAATCTTTAGTAGATTTCAAACCTAACAGCAAAGCTTCATATTTAGCAGTGTTATTCATAGTAATAAACTCTAATTTATACATCAAATTTACTGTTTCACCTCCAGGGGATATAAGGAGAACCCCTGCTCCAGTGCCTTCTTTGCAAGAGGATCCATCAAAGTATAATTGCCACAACTCATCCTCGTGTTCCTTGCTGCATTTTATTGGCTGTTGCTTTTCAACCTGTAACAAACCAGTAGTATTGTCATCCTCACTGAAATGTAACATGCAAGTACCCAGGTCTTTATCAACAGCATACAGTGGGTGGTTGGTAGGGTTCTTGTCATCTGTCACAATATAGGCAAATTGAATCTCTCTATACAGCCTTCTATTTTCTCCTCCAAACACAGGAATAGTAGCATATGATAAATCCATTTGTAATGTCCCACCAACTTTCTTTGCCCAAGACATGGAAAGAAGTAACCCAAATTTAGGTGTAATATTAGCTACCACTACAACCATGATCATACTTTTCATGGGTAACTGAGCCAAACTAACAACCATGTCTTTTATTACCCCTAAACACTTCACTACTCGGGAATCAAATGCATACAGATCATGATAGGGTTTGGTGATACTCAGACCTAAAGCCTCCATAACAGCCTTTGGAATTAAATTGTGTGATGCTCCCGAATCTAACAAACAATTGTGTATCATTTGTTCATGAACTGTCAGAGTGATGTAGAAAGGAGGTGAAGCACTTGCTTCATTTTCAATTTTTTCAGCCAAGGCTGATCCAATGAAAATCCTAGGATTTTCTTCTTGCAAATTTACTGTATCAGAAATAGGCTGATTACTTGCTGAATTAATCATCTTAAGAACTGATTCTTTATATGAAGGGTATTTCATCAATTCAGTTAAAGGTACAGAAATATTTAACTTGCCTAATTCATTTTCTAGGCTGAAATTCTGAACAATTTTATTTACCTCTTCAACCTCTATGTTCTTCTTTTGTTTTTCTGAAACTTGTCTTTTTCTGTCACAGGATCAGATGACTTCTTAGCAGGAACAACTTCCTTCTTCTTCGGGATTTGTACCACCTATTTTGGACCTGACCTCATATTCACAGTCTTCTTGAGTTCATTTTGACATACCTCAGTAGTTACAACAGTCATTTTCAGACCTAAATCATCCTCCATTTCGAACATGTCAGCATCATAGCATTCTTCATTTAGAAACTCTTCTTCAGTGACAAAACCCCCAGACAATACTTCTCCAAAATGATTCATATCTTGGTCAGTATCTTCAAATATTAGCTCATCATCAACCTCTTCTTCATCAGCAACATTGTTCTGAAGAGGTGGTGGCACTCTTTGGTCCTCATTTTCTCTCCTTTCCCGCTGGATATCATTGTTCCTTCGTTCTCTAGGCATGAAACGGGGAGCAAATTGTCTTCTGAACTGGTTTTGATTGTTAGGATTTCATTCACCCTCTGGAACAGGCTTTCTGGAATTTTTCTCAAGCTCTAATTTATTTAATTTTGTAGTCAAAATTTTCACCAACTTAGCCATTTCATCAATTTTCCCTTCAGCAGAATGAGAAGCAGAACTTCCTGGAGCTGCTTCCTTCTTTCCTTTTCTATCATAAAGCTACTGAGTTGTTTCCTTCTTCAGTCTATTGGAATCCAATATGTTAGATTCTACCTCCAAATCTGCATATTGCATATTCAGTAAAGAAATAGGCCTCCTTTCTTTTAGTAATAAAGAGAATTCATGGTTGAAAGCATTTGCATATGTAATTTTTGCAGATGTTTCTGTGGGTTTTATTTCTACAGGAATTCTACTGTACATTTTGTTAAACCTCTTTGAAAAGTCTGCAATAGTTTCATCTTTTTTCCTCCTAAGGGCTCCAAACTCAGTTATATAGTATGTATGGTCTTTGGTGTCACCCCATTATCTCTTGAAGATATCACGAAGTTCTTCAATGATAGTGATTGAGTTAGCAGGCAACTCCCTGAACAATTTCCTGACATATCCATCAAGGCTTTGCATGAACATTCTCATCCATACATCCTTGGATTCAATGTTTTGGTTATCAGCATAACTAAGGAAAGCTTCCCAGTGTTCTTCAGCTGTAGTTTCCCCCTGTCCATTAAACCTAGGCAGATATTTTTGATAGTCACCTCCAGGTAGTGCATTTAAAGGGTGAGGCAAAACCAATGGTGCATATCTGGCTGCAACCATCCGATCCATCATGTCTATAGGCTGATTTTGGGATGCCATTTTTGGATTGACTGACTTTGGTGATGAAGAGGTTTGACTGGAACTTGGCTGAAAAGGGTTTTTACCTAATTTCAACTGAAAAGGGGGTATTTTACTAGGAGAGGTTGTTTTAGATTTTCTGAAATATTGGGGATCAGTGAAAACTTGGAAACTAATGTCAGGAATTATTGGTTTTAACCAAGGTGAAGTTTCTTCTTCTTTTCTTAACACAGATGAAGCTAATGAACCATCCAACTGGTCAGGGTTAGATAGGGAGGGTGATGACTGAGACCTTCTAATCTTTCTTGTTGTCTTCAATATCTGTTTAGGATCTGTAACACCCACCTGCAATGGTGAAGTAGGTATGTTTCTAGTTCCAACTCCCCTAGTAGCCACTGTGACAAACTGGTGAAAAGTAGCCTTAAAGATGTGCTGGTTTAAGTTCACCTCTTAAAACCAGTGAAACGATAAGTATTCCAGGGAAAAATCTGTTTTCAACTTCATTCGCTAGCGACGGCGCCAAATATGTTTGTGCCAGAAATTGTTTCCAGGCTACAAAGAAACAAGCCAACACAATCTCAAATATTCAATCAAACAAAACTAGGTTTTAGGGTTTTTGAAAGGTTTTTCTGGTTGTAAGTTTTGGTGACCAAAGGGAATACATTCATAAGCCAAATAGGAACTGAATCACAAGTAGAGAAGAACGGAGATGCATAATATAATTACCAGGTATCCAACAGAACATGACATTGAAGTTCATTCACAACTAATAAGCAGTACAAGCATATAAACCATAAACCAGCAATGAATTTATCAATTATGTAACTAAACAAGTTAAAAATGAAGTCAAAACACAGACTGAAGGGTAAAAAGGATCATATATTTCATAATTCTGTTCATCAAATACACATGAGAGTTAGGTACTTAGCTCATAAACAAGTCAATGGACCTCCTTAAGCCAGCCAAAAATCGAACCCCTTGTTCTCTTTCTGATCTTCCTAAATACTGTTTTTCAAAATTCAGTTAGGGTATAAACCCTAACTGATTTTAGCCTACTCAATAGGATAATGTCAAAATTATAATTTACAAAATAAAGTATTTCTCAAAAACATAACAAGTAACTACCTAACTAACAACGCTCAAAGGTCTTTAGTAGCTTCTGCCAATAAAGCTATTACATCTAAGGCTTGGGCCTTTTCCCTGGTTTTTTGCTGCTCAGCTTACATACCTTTCATCCTTCTTGTAAGCTCCTTATTCTGCTACTGTAAGATTTTAATAGTCAATTTCAATTCTACACACTGTAAATCTGTGCTTCTTTTCCTCTTTAGAGCTTCCTTGGAGACTGCAGTAAGCTCTTGATAATGATCATTTTCTTCTTGTAAATCCTCCCCGAGTCTTCTATTAGCTAGGATCAAACCATCATTTGTTTCTTGCATGTATTCCATTTGATGCTTATACTGCTTGATGGTCTTTTGCAAGTTTTCCTTTTCTGAGTCGAAATCCTTCCCTGCTATGGTATTATGTATCTCACTAGGCAGCCATGGGATATTCAACTTTCTAAATATGTCCTCATCCTCAGGAAGCAGCTCTATAAAAACACCATGAACACTTGGATTTTCTTGATTCTCTGTTTCATCAGGTGCATTTTCATCCATCAATAGCTTATTTTCAAAATAGGAAGCTTCCATTTCTTCTTTCTGTTGTTCCTTCAACATTTCACCCCTTAATTCCAAAAACATAGCTGATAGTTTAGTTTCGTTGAGGCTGGACTCTTCTACTGTCTTCAATGGTTTCTTTCCTTTGCAATCACCTTTGCTAGATTCTATCCTTTCATCTGAAGAAGAAGTATCAAGCACATTTACTGCTTTTGTGTTTAACTTAGGGTTTAGTAGCTTTTTCATGTTCAACCTCAATTTGTTTTTGGATCGAGTTTTGGGTCTCCATCCTGGGGAAAGCTCTCCCACCATTTTCAAAGTTTTTGCTTGATGTATTACTGAGGAAAAATCCATAGCTTTAAACTTGATCTTCCTTTTCTTTGGCATGACTGTCTTATATTCTTGACTGGAGAACTCCCTGTGTGTACCAACCCTAGTTTCAGCACTGACAGTCACCTCATCTCCTTCCAACAAATATCCTTCATCTTCAGATAAAATGGTAATTGGGCTTTGTTGTTGGACCTTAGCATCCTCTTCCTTTACTGCAACCTTCTCTGTGACAACAATTTTTTCATCTATAAGTGCCTCTGTTGGTGCTTTAATTTGCACAGGCTGAGTTTCTTTTTCAATAACCAGCAAACCTTTTCCCTTACTGTCAATTGAAGGCTGCTGAGATTCAACATCTTTATTTGAAGGTTCTGTCACTTCCTCAATTTTGACACATTTTTTTATCTTGAGACTTGAATTTTTTCCCTAATTTTCTAATTAGGGTTTGTCCCTTGTCCACATGCATTTTGGTAGGCTGTTCTTCCTGCTTAATTTGGAACCCATACCAAAAGAGAAAATATTTCCATGTCTTTCCTTCTCTTTGCACAACAGTGCTGATAATAAGATTGATCAATCCATGATGGAAAATGGACTGTGCAGTGTGGTCATGATGCTCTTTAATTCTGCTTGACATTTTCTACAAACTCTTCAACAAGAAGAAGGGGAGACTCATCCTTGATTCACCAGCCAGGTGCTGTAAGAACCTGAAATGATACTTGAATACAAAATCATACCTCCCTTCACAGGTAATGTAGCTTTGTAGGACTTTGATGGGCTCCACCCATTCAGCTTTGAAATTATGGATGAGCACTCCTTTGCTCCAGTCTGGAATAATGCCAGGTAAAAGATACCTTTGGGCATTGAAGGTAAAAGGAACCTTTTTGAACCACAACTCTCCTTCATTTATGACTCATATTGCTTCATCCAGCAACTCCACAGTCAACTTAAACATCAGAGTATCAAATGATACCATGTCTTGGCTATAACGTTGAGCAAATTTATGAGAGACCTTGGTGTTATAAACATCAATCTTCTTAAATAAATCCAACCATCCAGCATTCTCAAAAAGCTCTGCACAACCTGGAAACTTGTCAATCCAATTCAGCTTAGTAGCCTCAACTTTGTTGGTATTCCCACTTTTCTTCATTTTCTTTCCAATGGCTGAATTCTGTGTAATTTTAAGACCCTGTTAATAACCTAACAACCCTTTTGCCTCAAGTTTTTTTTTAGAGTTTTGACAGTCAGCTTTCTTTGATTCTCCTTGGCTGTTTTCTCTTAATTTTTAACAGTCTCTTTCTATTGTCAATGGAAGAAATGTTTTGCACCAAGATTGGGTAATTTAGGTCAACATAGTACCAAAGGTCTTTAACCAAGCTTCTGTTGAACTTAACTAACATCCAATATGCTCATCTAAATGACAGACCACCTCTGGAATGCATATAGACATCTATGTGTTGTGATTTTGCACAAATAGCACCCTTGGCTCCTTCTAATGCCACTAATGAGCTATCTCTTTGCAATAGGGTTTCTGCATTAGTACTCTCAACTGCTTGCTTCTTAGATTCAGATTGTGATTGTTTAACCAGGGGATGAGATGATAAGAGAGAAATCTTATGTGTGCTAAATTTCTGCTTCAACTTGCATTCAGCACAAAACCAATCAGCCTCTGGCACATACTCGGACAAGGTCTGCATGTAATTGACATGCTCAGCTAACTCATTGCATTGATTACAGGTAACAAGTAAATCTGTGAAACCTTGGTCGCCACAAACAGTACAGACCTTCACCCTACCATATTTGCTGGTCTTGTCAGGGAAATTGTTCAATGTAACTGTTGTTTTTCAACTTCTCACTTGCCAAAACATCTAAAACCTTTTAGACTGATATCTGATCGTTGAAAGCTTGTTAACAACATGAATTAAAGTTTTCCTTAATCAATTTTAACATAACAAGCCTTAATGGAAAAACCCCCAATTCAGCAGCCACGATCAAGTTTACGCAGAATACCTCACTCCCGGCCTACTCCAGACGTTCAAAATTAATCCTTGGACTATCTGACTATCGAATTTAACTGTCCAAGTGTCTTCAAGTCTTCAATTTGCTTCCAACTGGCGCGCTGAGAAAACCCTAAATTCCCTCAGTAACTGCAAATTTTGGATTTTTAGCAGTTGTCTTCGTTCCACTTCACCTCCAGCTTCGTGATGCATATGTGGAGAACCTCTTCCCATCAATATCGGCTTGTTCCTCTACCTTTCATGATACGTCGAGCCCAAACTTCTGACAACCACAATCTCCTTCATGTCATAGACCACACGTGTTTGCATGATTATTTCTGATGAAACACATATCAAAAATTGTTTACACATGTGATTAGTCATCCAGGAGCGAAATCATGGGAAAATTTGGCGAAAAAAATGACAAAATTAGTGCCCGCGATATTCTTGTAGCACCGCAGTGTAAAATTTTAGGCGTTGCGCTACAAGAATATTTTAAAATCAAATTTGGTTCTTTTTTAGCCGTTAATTCCATTTTAAATAAGGTTTATATGGTAAACCTTGCTCTTAGAGTTTATTTATGAAACCTTTAATCAATATATATCCTATAGAACCCTTCAAAACCTAAGGAAACAAAAAATAATAAAAATATAAAGGAAAAAATCAAAATTTCACTTTAAACCAAAATTTCATGAAAGTAAGCAAATGAGCAAACCTAAAAACACAAATCACAAGAAAAATATAAAACTGAAGAGAACAAATTCATGACTTAACACCAAGAATGTAGGATGCTAATGTTGTTGTCATTACCAACGGCAGTGCGACAACAGCAGATGATATCCCAATTCCATAGATTTGGCTAGATGGAAAGACAAAGGTGCAGTTTGGTGTCAATTCTAAGAGAGATACATTCTTTGAATCGCGTGATGAGATAAGAAGAGATTCGGGTAAGTTGCTTGTTTATGAAATGCCAACTGTTTTTTATTGAACTTTGGTAGCAGGTCCATCGCGACAACATGGTGCCTTGCAGAACTTCTTTGAAAGTTGTTTGTTACTAGAAAAAGATATTGATTTCCTCGTTGATATTGCGAGTCTATTGCATCGACTGGAAAAGGGATGAAAGGACTCCTCTGTGAAATATTTACACAAGAAAAAGATGGGAAAATAGATGCAAATGAATATTCAGATTAGGGATTATGAGGTGGATTCAGTTATTTTGGATATAGGCTCAGATGTCAACATTCTAACAAAGCAAACATGGGAGAAAATGGAGAAACCACAGCTGGTTTGGTCCCCTGTGCAACTGTGAATAGCTAACCAGGCCATAGTAACACCCATTGGGTGAGTTTTGCGTCTCGAAGTGGAAGTTAAATAGGGAAATAGTTATGTTGATTTTGTTTTTATAGATGTTGTTGATGGCGGCGGCTCATATCCTACACTGCTGGGGATTAGATGGGCCAATGATAGCCTAGCAATGATTAATTTCAAGAAGCATGTAATGACATTTGAAAGCCGCGACATCAGAGTCATGGCGCCGATGAAACCAAATGAAAGAAGAATATATTATTGAACTGGTTAAGGAAAAAGTTGTTGGAGGATGGGATCACACATACTACATCTCAGAGGATTACATTAATCTGAATATCGATGGTGAGCTCAGTTGGCGCATATCTAGCTATGCATATTTCAACTTTGATGATGCTTTGGATAATTGGTAGAATCATATGCATGAAGTATCGATTCAAAATTATGGCCTGATTAATTAGTCGCTGTGCAGAGTCACAACCGAAACTGTCGAATTGACAGTATATGAAGGATTTCCTGATTTGTCTGAGTTTCTAGTTGAATTTTAGGATAAGGCATCAAATGACAGAGATTGTTGGCATTGGATGAAGCATTGAAGGCCACCCCAGCACGTTGGTGGGTGACACATAAGAAGTCGATCAATGGGTGGTCGTAGTGTCGTAAGTTGATGACAGTTCTCATTGGTGAAGCAGAAAAGTACCATGTAGAGAGGTATGATGGGTAGAATTATCCCAACACTCATCTACTTTCATGTCATACTATGTGGGTATCGCAAAAAAAGCATGAGTGGATACATGATTTTGTCCACACGTTGGATGAAATGTCATAATTGTGGTATGTATCAATTGAGTTGCATAGAGAGATCACTACCTGGGAAGAGTTGTAAATTTGCTTGACTCACACCTTCATTTTCGCAAATACCAATCCAAATATTCATAGTGTACTGCAGCACATCCACAATGTTGTTTTGAAGGTAGTTCCAGTTGCATACCAAGTGGATCCACATGAAACATGTTTGATGTCATTGATGATGGAGTGCTACAATGTAACAGGAGGATCGGATGATGGTGATGATCCACAGGACATCAATATTACAGAGACAGAAGGAAGTCAGGATGTCTCAGCACCTGGCATATGGACGAATCCAATGAATCAACCATTAAAAATTCGGAAGGTCAACATTGGGACAGAGGAGAAATTGAAGTTCACGAAGGTTGGGGAATACTGGGATGAAGAAACCATGGTGAAGATCACAAATCTGTTGCATGAATTCCAAGATTTTTTTTCTACAATTTTTTCTAAGATGAATGGGATATTGGAAGATTTGGGAGAGATGAAAATCCCACTGAATCCAGATGTGAATTTTTTGAAGTAGTGGTCGTTTTGAATCCTCAATACTAAGAGAGGATTAAGGGTGAACTCGACAGAATGATGGATGCTGGGATGATAGAACCAGTTGAGTAATAAAAATGGACTAGTCCCATGGTTGTGCAAGATAAGAAGACATGTGAGGTTCATATTTTTGTTGACCTCATTAAATTGAGTGATTCCTTTCTACATAATTAGTTTTCGACACCATTTACTGATGTTGTATTAGAAGGAGTGGGTGGTCAAGAAATATATTCATTCATGGATGGATTTTTTGGATATCACCGAATTAAGATTGCAAAAGAGGATAGACATAAGAAAATTTTTGTTGCTGAATGGGGATATTTTTAGTACATTGTGATGCCATTTGGACTGAAGAATGCACCTGCGATATTCTCCGGGATTGGTGTCGCTGCTCTAAGGGATTTTATTCAGACGTTTCTGGAAATTTTCATGGATTAATGGATGGTTTTTGGGTTGATAAAGGATCTTCTTGCAAACCTGTAATTGATGTTGGAGTGATGTCGAAAAAAACATATCGCGCTGAACTCGAAGAAGTGCATTTTCTGTGCCCCATTTGGGATGTTGCTGGGACATATTGTTTGCAAGGAAGGACTGCTGGTTGAACCAACCAAGATTGCACTGGTTTTGATCTTGCCACCACCTACGAATGTGAAGCAACTTAGGGAGACATTAGGCCATACAAGATACTATCGCAAGTTCATTAGAGGTTATTCCGGAATCATAGGCCCTATGTAGAAGTTTCTCAAGAAGGATGCAGTATTTGTATGGAGTCAGGAATGTCAGGGAAGTTTTGACACATTAAAGGAAAATATGGCTTTTGCACCAATACTGGTTTTTCTTCATTGGACAAAGGAGTTCCATGTTCATGTTGATGCATCATTAACTGTGCTAGGAGTGGTGCTGGCATAGCCAGGTGAAGGTTATATTGATAACCCTATTTCTTTGACTAGTCAGAGGCTATCATATGTGGAGAAGAAGTATACTATGAAAGAAAGGGAAGGGTTGGAAATGGTATATGCATTACAGAATTTTTGACACTACCTATTGGGAAGTTATTTCAATATTTTCATGAACCACTATGCTTTGAAATACCTAGTGAATAAGATTATGTTGGGGGGAAAGATATTCCAATGGCTACTTCTCTTTCAAGAGTTTGATTTTGAGATAATTGTGAAGCAGGGTCACTTGAATGCAGGCCCAAATCACTTATCACGAATTGAGATAAGTGAAAAATCGACGAACATTGAAGATGGGTTACCAGATGTAGAATTATTCGGAGTCGAGATGGTTGACGACTACTATGAGAAAATAGTTCATTTTTTGGTGATGAGAACAACACCATAAGGGCTTACTACAAGTCAAAAGAAGCGGTTGGTTGTTCCAGCCACGGATTTCTAGTTGATCACTGGACAACTCTATAAGTTGGGAACAGGCAATATCTTAAGGGGATGTGTCCTATCGCATGAACAAGGGAAGGCATAAAAAAAATCACATGTGGGAGTTTCAGGTGGACACTACATCGCTCGTGCTTCAGCTAAGAAGGTGCTCCATGCAGGGATTTGGTGGCTGAATTTGAACGGGGATGCAGTGGACTATGCATGGACTTATGACATTTTTCAAAGGACTACAAAACCATCAAGGAGGGATGATATGCCTCTAGTACCTCAGATGAGGCTACAACCATTTGACAAATACATAGTGGACTTTGTGGGATGAATCAACCCACCTAGAAAGAGAACCAATGCACGATATAGCATTACAACAAAAAATTGTCTCACAAGATGGGAAGAGGCCACACTAGTTGTAGATTGCATTTCTGTGAAATCATTAAGGTTCCTATTTGGAAACATTGTTACTCAATTTGGATGTCCAAATATATTGATGAGCAATCAAGGGAGTCACTTTATCAACCCCACGGTCAGTGGGTTGATAGAGGCGCTTCAGATACAACATAAGAAGAGTACCCCCTTTCATTCACAAGAAAATGGGACAGTTGAGGAATTCAACAAAATACTAGAGCATACGCTCACAAAGGTGTGCAATGTAAACCCTGATGACTAGGATTTGAATATTCCAATATTCTTATGGGTGCATCGCACCACTTGAAAAATACTAACAGTGCAGATGCCATTCAAGTTGGTGTATGGGAAAGAGGTAGTCATGCCAATGGAATACATCATTCTGAGTTTGTGCATTGCATCTGTGATAGGAATGGATGATCAAGGAGTATTAGAAGAATGCCTAGATTAGTTGGTGGAACTAGAGGAAGACCGCTTTGTTGCGGGTTTTCACTAGCGCATTGAGAAGGATCGACATAAATCTTGGCATGATCGACATATCAAGAACAAACACTTTCAACAAGGAGAGCTGGTGCTGATGTATGACAACAAGTGCACCAAACATCTAGGTAAGTTGCAGATGCATTGTATTGATCCATATGTTATCAATTCCATTACTGCAGGAGGCACAATACAATTGCAACTGTTAGATGGTGCAACATTGTATAAGCTGGTCAATTGTAGCAAGCTGAAGCCATACAAGATGGGATCGGTGGTGCACGATGCTTGAGGCACTGCACAAGTAAAAAAAAAAAATCTCTTTATTTTGGCATAATATGGTAATTAGGAGGACAACACACCAGGTGGAAGTGGCTACGCAAGTAGAGGATTCAGTGCCACAGTTAGCGAGACATGTCGTGATGGCCACAGGGCCGCAACATCATCAAATCAACAATAAATATAGTAGTTAAAATATATAACCAGTGGTGCTCTTGGATGGGACACACATTAATGGTGGATCCGACCGTTGGATTGGGTAGATCGACCGTGTATTTAGGTGGTTAATGAGGATTTTCTCATAATCATTAAGAGATAATTCACACAGTGGACTCAACTCTATATTAGGAGGGCAGGTCATGTTCTAAGTTTAGAATTGTGAAGATTGAGATTCCAAGTTGTTGCATATTTGTTGTAGAGTGGATTTTGCTGTATTGCATGGTGCAGTTGAGTTACAGGGCCAAGTGAGGATGATGCGTTGTGTTGCAAACTTATGGGCACTTGTGAGGAATTCCAAGTGAGATGATACCAATAGAAATTTCAAGTGGGAGAGAATAGTTGATTATAGGGGTGCCCATTGTACAAGAAATAGTAAGTATGCTGTTGGGTTTGTCATCCATTGCTAAGAAGAAGAGAGGGGCATAGCAGCCCAAGTCACTAGTACATAAGAAGCGCTAGACCAAAAATTCTGTAAGGGCTCCAAAAGAGGAGGTCCAGCAGACATGACCATTGACATCTAGGGTTGAGGTGTCCACTACGGACATACTTGGCTATGTTCCTCCGTGCCATTTGATGCGAAGCCATGAAAAATAAAAAATAACTAGAGGTATCTAATTAGGATGTCGGCAATATCGTAGGGAATGCTATGCACCATGGACATCGTTCCCTCCATCATGAGAATGAAATATGAAGATCATGACATGCTCATGTCGATCGAGATCACCGCAGACCCATTTTTACCTATGACAGAGGCAGGAAGTGGACCAGTAGTGCACATTTCACATGACTATGCGTGAGTATTGGAGAGATTAGGATGGTTGAGCCTCATCAACATGCCACATTTTTGGAGGTTGGTGGAATCCAAAACATGCGCGAAGCAGCTGTTAATGTTCTTCCATGGAGGCTATCTATGTTGGACTAGCTGGTACCTGTCACCGTCAAACTAATTTCACAAATCACAGGACTGCCTAAGGAGGGGCCCGACCCACCACAATATTTATGGGGGAAGGAAAATGCTAAAAAAACTAGCGACAAAGCTAAAGAAGAGGTATAACTTGCAGTGTGATGGGCGCGCATACGTTGTTGACAACATTAATGAGTAGGAATTCTACATCATAGTAAGGATTCTAACTAGCAAGGTAGTAAAAAATTACTAAACCAACAAGTGCAATTTGGGGGTCATAGAATGCGCAGAGTAGTACGCATAAGGTGTGCAGATGAACTGGTCTTTGTTCCTTATTAACTAGTTGACAGACAATGCACTCACAATACAAGAGGGGCAGTGACCATTTACTTATAGTTGGCTACTCATTCTAATCACACTAGTTGCTTCGATGGATCCCAGAGACTACCAGGGCATGGAATTCGAGGTGGTCAAGGTATGCAAAGGAGTGCGCTAGCATAACTTGTAGTATTTTAAGGAGTTGGAACATATCAAGGACTACTCAATAAAATTATGCCTGTATTGGAAGGCGTTGCAAGAGACAACCATGAAGATCACGCACCTATCATATTAGGCAGTGGCAAAATACCAATGCGTCATTTGGTTTGCGAAAGGGCCACATGCCATTCATGTGTAGGCGAGAAGAGACCAAGATAAGTAGTGCTTTCCCACACTTTACAAACTATCTAATGTAGAGATGGAGGAAAGTCTATATGAATGTACTATGGAGTGGCGAGAACCCATTAGAGTAGAGGAGGTATTGAAGGGTCCACCAACAAATGCTCTGGTGGATCCTCTTCCAGACCCATAGAGCGAGCACGAGTCATATGAGGCATCAACCAAAACCCCAACTGACTCAAAGGTAGAGAGGGATTTTGAGGAATCCCGCACAAAGAAATGACAAGAGCAGGGCGTGGTCAACATCAAATCACCATTGACCAAGGATCAAGTAAGTCGTATTATTGCAGTGATCACAACAGCGACTGCTACGTCGAAAGAGAAGCTGAGGAATAAGACTAGCGAAGGATTTGGTGAGGTAAACACTCACCTAAATTAATTGATTGATGCATTTTTTAACAAGGTACTCGAGGGGAGTATGTCTAAGAAGGTTGGGGTGATCAACACTGGGAAGTGGATCAGGAATTTTTAAATTTCGTTGCATGCATTTGAGACAAACAATGAGGATGTCAACACCTCACTCTAGTAGTTTCATGCCCTCTCACTAGACCTTTATCAACTATCAACATAGACATTGGTTCAACTGTAAAGGGTTGCGACTCAAGAGTTAGTTGATCGGGAGTAATTTATTGGAAACCACCTTTTGAGGTCACAAGAGAAATAAGTAGAGGCAAGGAAGGAGATTTAGGACCTAAAGAAGGAGCAGGATCGATTGATAGTGGAGAAAGAAAAACTATGAGATATTCGGGTGCATCTAGAGCATGAATTTTTTTGTCGCTTGCCAAGAAGTGCCAGAAATATGTAGATATGAATGTTGAGGAGAAAGCGCAGTGAGTTGGAGCCATAATTTCACAACTTAATCACGACAATTAAGATCTGCATGAGCCGGTGAATCTAGGAACACCAGTAGAGCAGGATGTAGAGTAGAAAAGAACCATTGAAGACTTGGAGATGCAGCTGGAAGAAATGGAGCAAGAAGCCAAATTAGTCATAGATGCGACTAGAGAGTTTTGGGAAAGTGTAGTCGAGGATGGGAATTTGGAGAAACTAAAAAAGCAGTTGTAGTAAGGTGAGGGACAATTGGCCACACTAAAAACATCACTCAAAGCGATGCCCCTAGTCATGCAAATCATAAAGGTAGCAAAGCTAAAGGATTTACAACAATGCGTTGTAAAGGAAAGGGAGCGTCAATAGAGGCACACAACACAATTGGATGAATTCCAGGAAATTGGAGCACAATTATTAGTGAAGGAGGTTTCAGTGCTGCAGGAAGTTTAGGATGGCCAAAGGGATGTCACTGCAAATATCATTGAGAATCCACTGGAGCGCAAAGTGACAGATAGCCAGGAATTTAGCGATAAGATGAAAGATCAGGTCAAAGAGATCACCCAACAGTATGAGGAATTCAAGATAAAGATCAATGGTTACATCATTTCTAGCTGACGTGGCTTGAGGCAGAGCCACAAGATTTTGTTGGGGGCCTCTTAGAAGGAATTTTTGAGGATAGTTAGTTGTGCAACATCGAGGATGTTGTGCAAGGTCGAATATGTCATGCAAAGGTTAAAGTTGGCACGCAAGGCAGATTGGTTATGTTTTGAGTATTTTGACCATATTTTGTATATTTTAACCGTATTATCTGAATTTTGGTCAGTGTTTTGTATATTTTGGTTCAGGTTTTTAGGAAGTTGACTTAAGTGGACCATCGATGTAAAGGCACAAGCCTATAAATAGGTTTACGATTGTAAATGTTAGATCTTCTTTGGTTGGTTATTTTTGGAAATCGAGTGTATGTCTAGGTTTTGATGTGAGATATGAACTGAAGAATTGTTTTTGGGAACCTGCGTTTTGCTGTGAAGATTAATATGACATGATGGAGATTGGACATAAACTTTGTGTCTTTTTGCATCTTCTTGTTTTTCCTATTTTCTGTGATGTGAATGTGAATGAATACTATATTAATATTTTTATCTCTATATGATGCGATGCTTTCCTATCATGAATTATTATATATTGATACATATGTTTATGCATTGATATTTCTGTTGCGATCTAAGTCTGTTGATCTGATCCATTGAATGACAATATGAATCTGTTAATGTTTTGATCTACTAAATGATGATGCAATAATTTTTACAGTAGATGTGTGATTCACCTTCTTACTACGGATAATTGGTTTGAACAGTTCTCCCTTGAACATCTCGAGTGATACTTCATCTGCTCTACAAATGTTGCTGGATAGGGTGAAACTTATATGGGCCGGTGTTCATGGAGATCATTGTGTTTTGGGGGTCTACAGTGACTAAACCCCTATCTATGGATCTATGTGAACAATATGGATATGTTGTAATGTCACCACAATAAACCATTATTTATGTTGGACATCCAACATATGAAATCTTACTTTAATCATCAAAGTTTAAATTTTCGGTTGAAGTGCCAAATAGATTCAGTCGACAACTACTTAATCTCTTTTATTACAACTCATATTTAGGATTATTAAACTCCTATATCAATCTCGTTCCTATTTGATCTAATTTATTTTGAGATATTCCTGTTAGATCCACATAGAATTTCATATACCAACCCAATGAACAACCTCTGAAGGCTGCGATCATCTTGGATTTATTTATAGCCTCATATTGGACCCGTGACACAATCCATATAGATTCACATAGGAACCAATGTTTCTCGGGGTCCTATAACCCATTCCCATTAAATATTGGTAACTTTGTATCATTTCCATACATTATGTTTACCCTTGGTATTGAATTATTTAATGCTTTGCTAGTGGGAGTTCCTTGACTGTTATTTCCACTATTATTGTTAGTATGATTAACAAAACCATTGGGTGATGTGTTTTTAGATCATACCTCAAGTTTTGTATATGTACACAGGGTTGTGGGTATGTCATAATCTTGATCTAGATCTAGTACGTCTTCTTCTTCTTCTTCAGATATAAGTTGGTATTCCTCTTCTTCGTCATAATATTCTTCATCAACATGCGACACCAACTCGTAGTCCCTTATTTTGATCGCATTGAAAATTCCTCTTCATATCACAATCCTTCTTCTCTTTCCTGAATAAAATATTATTCCACTCCTCAGGAATCCATCTTCTAGCTCAATCTCATTATCGCTAGAAAACATCTCATCTCACTCCGATCCATTTTATTCAAACCTTTCTTCTGACATAACCCCAGGTCTCTGCACACAGATATTTATCTTTTGGATTCCATCCTCAGGATCCATTTCTCACATATGATTATCTTTATCCATAGTTTCAAATATTCCAAATAGCTACCTCTAGTTTCTTGGAAAAAATTTCTTTCTATTTCATTGTATTACCTTCTTTTGTTGATTGCAATTTATGTGATATATCTGTCCAGAATACTATAAACCAAGAAGTTAATATACCTAGACATAGGAATACTAACTCTTTTCAATCATTGTATCATCTCAAGACTCCACACTATAGGTTCTCCATTTTGAAAACTTTTCTTCTGGGTCACTAGCTTGGACAACCACTCATGCAATACAATGGGAATTTCACTAAAGAAATATCATGAATTTTTATGTAAAGGTATCGTTCCAACCATCCTTTTAGGATTAGTTGTGATCCTTTACATTCCTCTAAAGCAAGCTCTAGTTCTTTACAGTCAACCCAATCTTGAATTTTAGGTTTCGTCGAATGCCAAAACATATCCCCGTCACAATGATTCATGGTCCTAGCAATGGAACCAGTTGTTGGAATTATTTTTTTGTCGAACCAAGTCTGTATCCCTTGTTTTTCAAGAAAACCCAAGATATCAACCTGACAGAGGAGAACTCTGTTAGTAACATCTGCAATGCAGATGAAGTCTCACCTGAGATATGTATTGGGGATTGCGAGAACCATGTTTCTATAGTTATGAGGGGGATTTCCTTATTACAACATTATCAGGTCACTTAATAGAAATCAAGAAATAAACCTCTATCTTTATGCATCAATTCAATATGACAACCTATTGATCCTTCGACATATATAACTATATGTAACATAATGCATTAACACACATTATCTAATATTACATATGATCATATGATTATGTCTGTGACATATATAGATAAATTCATTTAAAAAATATATGCTTGACACATTCATTTCAACTCATTCACAACAGATATGTATTCGACATAAACATAGATATCAAGGAAACACAGACATAAGGTTTAGTGTGGAAAGCCATCCAAGAAAAACCACAAAGGCGCTATTCATCTGGCATGAGAAATGGTTTAGAACCTTTGGTCTGTGTACACAACCTGCAAACTATTATTTTGATATTCTTTTACAATTAATGGACCCTTTATAATATTCTCCACTTATTGATTTAATCATCAACCGGCTCTCAATTCTCACTAGAGAGGTGTCTTACCAATTTAACCCATCCCATTACATATAAAAATAGGCACTATTGGACCAATTTACTGTCATGATTTATTCCCCAAAAGCATAATATCAAGTTAACTATCTTTTTACTGAAAATATGTCAAAATCCTCGGCTCGACTTGATTTATTCCTCTTTTGTCGCAACTTCTTCCTTCACGGTATTTGCTCGTCTTGCGATGAAAATATTCATCTTTTTGAGAAATATTCTAGTTATATTCTCTTGTCTATTCTTAGGGAAAAGAACTATTCATGTTTCTACCCATTGGTGCGATTATGGTCCCTCGCAACTAACTCTTGCGAAATAACCTCCAACTCTAAAGACCTCTTTCCATATTAATAAGACCGATTATATACCATGCACACTGAAAGGATTCCTTAAGAACGCAATGCACACTCGAATTTCCTGAGCCTCCTAGAACTATTTTATTTATTGTGGCAGTCTCAACCACACATGGTGCAATGTTGGATTTAGAGGTGCTCCATAGGTGTCCTTTGTAGAGGAATTCCTCACTGTATTCTCTTAGGCTCATGACTTAAGTGGCACGAGTGTTATCATGTTGGAATATGGATAACACTGAGAGGGGGAGGGGGCTGAATTAGTATTGTTAAGTTTTAACAATTTAAATCACTTTTTAATTTATTCCCTAAAACACATGATCAACAATAACACAGAGAACACAAATTTATTGTGGAATCCCAAATGGGTAAACCACCAATACTTTCTATTACTGCAAAAAAAAATTTACAAATAGGTTCTTCATGTTTCTACTGACATGGATGGTATTACACCCTTATTTACCAACAAATACTTGAAGGAGGCTTCAACCCCCTGGTTTTATCAGCTGCTACTCAAAGGATGCTATGACACCCTAATTACCAGCTACCACTGGAAGGAGGATATGACTCCCTAGTAAGCATGTTGCTTACCCTAGTGCATCCACACCTCCCTCATAAGGTATTTTTATCTCTAATTGTACTTCAATCATTTCGTTAATTGAAAGTACAGAGAAAATTTCTCGCACGCATCATTGTCTATAAATACCCTCTAATATCTTTTCTGTGAATACATCTCTTCACCATTGCACTTTTTCATTCTTAGATCGTTCCTCTTCATGAAAACTCAATTATTCATTTTAACAATTCTTTAACTCTATTTAGGTTTATTAGAGATACCTTTCGGCAACAAAATCTTACCAGAATTGCCTCTTCTCCATGATAGTTCTTCACAAGAAATTCTTTTGAATTTTCCTTTTTCTGTAATGATATTTGCACAATACATCATTTTCGCAACCATCCTGAGTCATTGATCCATTGTGGACTCTTTCCTGTCCGTCGATGTAACATACAGATTTCTCTCTATAATCATCTTTCCACAATTCCCTTAGCTTTCTGCAATTGTCTTTCTTTATCAACGTTTCCACACTGTTGATTTCTTGCGGACTCTTCCCTGATCGTTGATATGAGATCACAGGCAGATTGTAGATTTGTGTTTTGAATTTTCTCAAAATGTCCTTCTGCAATTTCCTTTCCACAACTATCTTTCCGCAAGATACTTTCTGCACTGTTAATTTCTTGCGGACTCTTCCTTGGATATTGATATTTAAATGAGACGTGTATTATGGATTGTGGGTTTTCCAAATTTCTTAAAAGTGCTTCCTCAATTTTATTTTCGTAATATTTATTTTTCACTGTTGATCTTATGCAGACTCTTTCCTGATCGTCGATCTTTAGATCGAATGCGGATTGCGGATTTCAAGTTTTCGAAATTTCTTAAAAAAATTCTGTAATTTCCTTTCCGCAATATTTCTTCCACACCGCCGATCTCTTGCAAAGCCTTTCATGACCGTTGATCTTGAGGATTGCGGGTTTTCCAATTTTTTTCAAACTACTTCCACAATTCATTTTCTCCAATTGTTCTTCCACATCGTCGATCTCTTGCAGAATCGTTTTTGACCCTTGATATTATGGATTGAAGATTGCGGAATACGGAACCAAAATTTCCCATTTTGGACCTCCTATTCTCTTCTGCAACTTTGTTTCTGCATTTCTTCTGAACCGTTGATTTCCTTGGAGGTTCACTCCTAACCGCTGATCTACTATGAAATGCGGATTGCGGATCTTCACTTTTCTTTATGCAAAAATCATTCACCACCGTTAATTTATTTGCATACTCAATCCTAACCTTTTATCTACGATCAAATGCGGATTTGTCGATCTTCACTTTTCTTTGTGCAGAAATCATTCACCATCGTTGATATTCTCAAAATCTGCCTAGACCATCCAATTTTTCACTTCACTCTAGCATTCAAGAATGTTATTTTCCACACATATTTATTTTGTGGATCTTATTATAGACCATTGATCTCTGTCTCTCGAATGATTTGGGCCTTCCAAAATTTCTTTGGTGCTTCCACTGCTTCATTTGTGGATCCATCCAAATCTTCTTTGTGCTTCAGAATATTATCTTCCACTACTTGCTTTGCAGATCTTTCCCCCGTCATCGATCTACAATCCAATCTTTGGAATTTATTTGTCATCCATCTTGTCTTTCATTTCCTTTGTTATTATTGAATTTTTTTGACGTCAATGACAACTATTTTCAACAATCTCCCATTTGACATTGATGGAAATTCCTTAATTTTCTCCCCCTTTGACATTAATGACAAAGGCTTCTTCTTCCTGGAAACATCTCCTATCAACATATCTCCCCTTGACATGATTCCTTTTTTCTCCTTTTTATTCATTGCAAGGATATTACTCCCATCTTTTTCCTAATATTCTCAAATGCTTCTTTGGGTAGTGGCTTTGTGAAACACCAGCTATTTGTTCTTTGGTGAATATTCTAGTTTGACAACCTTTTCTGACACTTTTTCTCTTATAAAGTGATATTTTATTAGTATGTGCTTTGTCTTGGAGTGCATGACAGGTTTCCTTTATATATTTATGGCACTCGTATTGTCACAACTTATCACTATTGGATCTTCATATTGTACAAGTAAGTATTCTAATGTTTGTTTCATCCAAATGACTTGAGTACAACATGATGCACCAAAAATATAATCTTCCTCTGCTGTAGATAGTGATATCGAGGATTGTTTCTTACATAACCATGATACCAAACAATTTCCCAAAAATAATGTTGCTCCATTGGTACTCCTTTGGTAATCAACAATTCCTGCCCAATCTGCATCAGTGAATGCCTTTGGAGTGAATTTATTTCTTTTTGGATGCCATAATCCATAATCCATAGAACCTTTCAGATATCTAAGAATTCTTTTTATTGCATCCACACATGTTTCTTTTGGGGTTGATTGGAATCTAGAAACCAAACCTACAACCTACATTACATCTGTTCTAGTATTTGTTACATATAATAAACTACCAATCATTGACCTATACATGGTATGATCCACTTTAAGGATTCATCATTCTTGCATAATTTATAGCCAGTGGCCATAAGAGTACTAATAGGTTTGGATTCTTCCATTTTTAACTTCTTCAATATTTCTTTGCTATACTTAGTTTGAGAAATGAAAATCCCTTTTTCTGATTAAGATAATTGTAATCCTAGAAAGAATGTTAGTTCTCCTAAAACTGAGATTTAAAATTCTTTCTTCATTTCTGATGCAATGTTTACACTTAGAATTTTTAGATCACATCCAAACATGATATCATCTACATAACTACCATAATGATCATATTTTAATTTTCAAACTTTATGTACAAATTACTGTCAGTGGGCCCTCTTTTGTATCCTTGTTGGTTTAAATAATTGTCAAGTCTAGAGAACCATTCCCTTGGAGCTTGTTTAAGGCCATGGAGAGCCTTCTTAAGTTTGCACACATAATTTATGTTTTCTGAAAAGAGAAAACCTTCAGGCTACTCAATATAGACTTCGTATTCAAGTTCTCCATTAAGGAATGCAGATTTTACATCCATTTGATTACCTTAAAGTTTTTGTAGCATGAAAAATCTAAGAACATCCTGATGGATTCGAGTCTTTCCACATGTGCAAAAATTTCTTCAAAATCAATGCCTTTTACTTGAACATGTCCTTTACATACTAACCTAGCCTTGTTTCTTGTCACATGACCATGCTCACTGAAATTGTTTTTAAATATCTATTTTGTTCCAATAACGTTCATATCCCTAATTATTGTGACAAGTTCCCAAGTTTGGTTCTTTTATATTTGAGCAAGTTCTTCATTCATAGCACAGACCCAATCCTCACTTTTGCAAGCTTTTTAAATTTTTTGGGTTCTATTATCGAAAGTAGTGCTTGTTCTTCATCAATTAATTTTCTTCTTCTTTTAACTCCTGATTGTTTGTCACCAATTATTTGATTTTTAGGATGATTTTTCTGGACCCACCTAAATGGTGTCTTTGTGTCTGATCTAGGGGAATCTTAATTCTCATTTTCATGTGATTCTTCTTCCTCTACTCTTTCCTCTTCGACTTCTTCAGAATTATCTTCCTTTTGTGTAATTTCTTTCTTTCTTTTATCATCTACTTTTTCATCATCAATTTCTTCATCATCCACACTTCCTTGAATTTGTATTCTTCTTGGTTTAGTATCATCAAAAATTACATTCTCACTTTGTATGATCTTGTGTGACCTTAGATTATAACATTTGTATTCCTTTTTGGTGGAAGAATATCTAAGAAATATGCCTTCATCGGTTCTAGAGTCAAACTTCATCATCTCTTTTTATGTAGCATTTAATTCCAAAGGCTCTAAAATATTTAACTGAATTCGGTCTTCCAAACCATATCTCATAAGGAGTTTCGTCACTATTCACTCTAAGTTGTCCTCTGTTTTGTACATAGAGAGTTGTATATATTGCTTCTCTCGAATAACCATCGAGAAGTTTTGTTTCATTAAGAATAGTTATCGTTGCTTCTTGGATTGTCCTATTCCTTCTCTTAGCTACTCCATTTTGCTGAGGGGGTTTTGCAAGTGAGAACTGTCTCTTGATTCCATGTTTTTCATGTAACTCATTGAAATCATTTGAGATGAATTCCCCACCATTATCTAATCTTAGACATTTAATTTATTGATTTCTTTCATTTTCAACAAGGGCTTTGAAGGCTTTGATATTCATAAAGGATTCTTATATTTCTTTAAGAAAAGTCACCCAAGACATCCTTGTATAGTCATCAATTAATAACATAAAGTAATATTCTCCTTGAAGGATTTTAGTCCTTGTTGGTCCACAAAGATCAGTGTGAATTAATTCTAATGACTGGGAGGTTGTATGTTCTTTCACCTTTAAGTTTGTTCTTTTTTTATTCCCATGAAAGATAATTTCTACACACATGATTTGGTGGTTTTATGATTTTTGGCCCATTTCATACAGCTCTCTTTTGACTAATTATTACAATATTGTCAAAGTTCAGGTGCCCCATCATTCTATTCCATATCAAAATTTCATCAACTTGGATCATATAACATTGTTATTCATTTTCTAGAATGTACACATTGCTTGGAGTTCTCACAATAGTTCCAACAAGCTTCCCTGAATATTTTCTTCTGACTTCACACTTCTTGGAATTAGATACACATATGTGTCCTTGATCACACATTTGACTCACACTCAAAAAATTAGGTTTTGAGTTTTATACAAGTAGAAAATTTTGAGCTTTCATCTTATCTCTAATAACCATTGTACCCTTCCCTATTACTTTAGAGGATATATTATCTCCAAAGGCGACATTTCCTTTTTTCTTTCTTTTAGGCATAGGAATTTAGTTGGGTCACATGTCATGTGTTTTGAGCATCCACTATCCTTATGCCATAGATTTTGTTTCTCTATAGCACATAGAGCTAATGAAGATTCCATATCACCCTTCCTTTTCCAAGCTATCCCTTTGTCTTGAAATTTTGAGGTGTCATACTTCATTAACATGAGGACACCTTTGAGTCATACTTCATTAACATGGTTCTTAGTACTTTTTCAACTACTTATTTTTCTTTAATTTCTCCTCCAATGCCTCTAATGACATTAACAATTTCATCTACTCTTAGAAGATATTCTGCAATATTTTCTTCCTCTTTCAGTTTTAGGTTTTCAAACTAACCTTTATAGGTCTAGAGTTTGGATTCCTTGACTTTGGAAGTTCCTTCATAGATACATTTTAGTTTTTCCCATGCATGTTTGGATGTTTTTCATTGCATGACTTTTATAAGTAATGATTCCGTTAACCCACTCAAAATTGCATTTAGAGCTTTTGCATTGGCCTCATATAGGATTATCTCTCCTTCGTCTATAGCTCCATCATCTTGTACTTTATATTATGTTTCAATATTACTATAAACCTTGTATCCAAGGGCCATTAGATGGAACTTTATTCTTACACTCCAGTATGCATAATTATCACTAGTAAATAAAGGAGTTCTATTGGTGGCTAACCCTTGTTTATCCATAGTAATTTTCAATAGGATCTTCCTTCCAATGATTAAGTTGTACTGAAGGATCCTACTCTGATACCAATTTTTGGAATATGGATAACACTGAGGGGGGGGGGGGGTGAATCAGTATTGTTAACTTTTAACAATTTAATTCACTTTTTAAATTATGCATTAAAACACATGATCAACAATAACACACATAACACAAATTTATCATGGAATCCCAATTAGGTAAACCATTTTGTTTACAAATAGTTTATGCCTGCTTATATAGATAAGGATGGTATTATACTCTTATTTACCGACAACTACTTGAAGGAGGATTAAAACCCCTAGTTTTATTAGTTGCTACTGAAAGGATCCTATGACACCCTTCTTACCAGATACCACTAGAAGGAGGCAACAACCCCCTAGTAAGCATGTTGCTTACCCTAGTGCCTCCAAACATCCCTCATATGATAATTTGATCTTTGACTGTACTTATATTGATCTATCAATTGAAAATGTAGAGATGATTTCTCTCACTCATCATTCTATCTATAAATACCCTATAACACGTTTTCTATGAATGCATCTCTTCATTGTTGTTCCTTTTCTTTCTTAGATCATTCCTCTTCATGAAAAATAAATTCTTCATCTTAATGATACTTTAAATCTATTTAGGTTTATCAAACATACCTTTCCACAAAAAAATCTTACCAGAATTGACTCTCCACAATGATAATTCTTCACCAGAAATTATTCCGACTTTTCCTTTTTTCCACAATGATATTTCTGCAATAGATTCTTTTCGCAACCATCTTGATTCCTTGATCCATTGCATAATATTTCATGTTTGTTGATCTAACACACATATTTACCTCTGTAATCATATTTCTACAATTTATTTAGATTTATGCAATAACCTTTCTGCACCATTGATTTCTTGCGGACTCTTCCCTGACCATTGATATGAGATCAGATGCAGATTGCAGATTACGGATTTGTGTTTTGAATTTTCTTAAAATGTCCTTCTATAATTTCCTTTTTGAAAGATACTTTCCACATTGTTGATTACTTGTGGACTCTTCCCTGGTCATTCATCTTTAGATCAGATACGGATTGCATACTGCAGGTTTTTCAAATTTCTTAAAAGTGCTTCCGCAATTTTCTTTCCGCAAGATTTCTTCCGCTACGTCGATATTTTGCGGATTTTTTCTTGATCATTAGTCTTTAGATCATATGCAGATTGTAGTTTTTCCAAATTTATTGAAAATACTTCCTCAATTTCATTTCTTCCTTCTCTTTTATGCACTGTCTATCTCTTGCGGAGTATTTCCTTACCATCAATCTTGTTGATTGTTGGTTTTCCAAGTTTGTTCAAACTACTTCCACAATTATTTTTCTACAATTGTGCTTCTACGTTGTTGATCTATAGAAGTACATTTTTTGACCATCGATCTTATGAATTGCAGAATGCAGAACCACACTTTCCCATCTTGGACCTCCATAATTCTCTTTCAAAACTTTGTTTTTGCATTTCTTCTAAACCATCGATTTCCTTGCGGGTTCACTCCTGACCATTGATCTACGATCAAATGAGGATTGCAGATGTTAACTTTTATTTGTGCATAAATCATTCACCATCGTTGATTTATTTGCAGATTCAATCCTAATCATTGATCTACGATCAAATGTGGATTTGTGTATATTCACTTTTCTTTGTGAGAAAATCAGTCACCACCGTCAATCTTCTAAAAATCATCCTCCGCAATTTCTCTCAACTAATTTGGACCATCCAATTTTTCACTTCACTCTAGCATTCGGGAATGTTATTTTCCATGCATATTTATTTTTCAGACCTTATTATAGACCATTGATCTCTATCTCTCAAATGATATGGGCCTTCCAAAATTTGTTTGGTGCTTCCACTGCTTGATTTGTAGATCCATCCAAATCTTCTTGGCACTTTGGACTATTATCTACCACTGCTCGCTTTGAGGGATATTTACCCTATCATCTATCTACAATCCAATATTTGGAATTTATTTGTCAGCTATCTTTTCTTTGGTTATTCCTTTGTTATTACTGAACCTCTTTGACATCAATGACACATATTTTCAACAGATCATGTTTGAGACCACTGATATCTAGCATCGCTTACATTACCATTTGGATTTTCAAGTTCATGTGGAGTGTCTGAATAACACCATCAAATGTGCAATTATTGATGATGACTCTTTGAAATCGGTGATGTCTTTATCTTATTGGAAGATCCTTGGATCTCCCTAGCTGTGCAAATCCATGACTATGCTAAGGAAATTTAATGGGCTCGTTTAGACCGCATGACATTATTCCTTCTCTTTAGGCCCAATTGGGAGGGAAGTTTGTGCCAGTTGATATGGAGGTCCTTAATGCACCACTTGACTACAACCTTCTCCAGGGTCAGAACTAGATATATACCATGAATTTGGTCATCTCATTTTTGTTCTGCGTAGTATGCTTTCATCATGAAGGAATAATTGTAATGATATATAAACTCTATGTTACTAATCCTATTTCCTCTACATTGTCGCAATCTATGGTCCTGGTTATTGATAATTCTTAGCCTCTAACTAAGAAAATTGGTGTTTGTATGTATCCTTCACTTACAAGAACCTTTAAATTTTTGGCGCCAATTTTATTTGTGGATTCTACTTTTGGTGGTGTTTTACCATCGTTGAGTCTGGTCCCATTTCGTTCTTCATATTTGAGTGATCCTTGGACTTTTCCTTCTCAAGTTGAATCATGTGAAGGATATTCACTTGTCGTAGTGGATATGTTGTTGTCTACAGCCCAAGTTTCTTACCAAGGTGTACTTGATATCACTGTAGACCTTGATCTCTCCTTTTCATGGAGAAAAGAAGAATATCTCCTTGTACCACCTACTGGGGTGGTGAATTCATTGTGCTCACATAAATGCCTTGATGACACCTTACATTTAGACAAAACCATTATTAATGCCATGTATGGTATGGAATGGCCTTGGGAGGAAATGCATCATTAATTTTACTTCCTCCTGAAACTCAAATGGATCAAGCATGATGGGTTTTGGTCAGACCTATATGAAAACATTTTCCACTCCATGGTCTCGTTAGATACCCATGATATATATACTAAAGAAAACATGGTAAACATTACTCCTAGAATTTTGGTGAATCCCTGAATGGAGTACCTACTATTGTACTTGAGAATTATATGGGTGACTTCATTACTCACTCTCACAATAAAGTGGATCATACAACTTAATTTTGACTTTTGTTTGAGAGAGGGAGTTCGAGTCGGCCCTTTAGAGGTTAAGGAAATACTTCAGTTTCCTCCCCTAAGTTCAAAGTATTATGCTTGAACCTCTATCTTGGGTTGGTGCCTTGTACACTCTAGAGAGAAACCTCCCACAATAAATAATGAAAATGAAAAATAAAATAGAAATAACATAACACAGAAGGAATTTTATTGATTGCAGGCCACTTTGAGGGGGAAACCTCCTTTGAGTAATATCAATACAAATAAATCTTAGATACCTTCATTGACCTAAACACTTACTTATATACTAATCCTAATATGAAAAACTATTACTTCCCGTGAATGTGGGATAATACAATATACTCACGAGATGACTTACAAAGCATATGCATCCAACAACAATATACTTAAAAACTTAAAGAGAAGGGTTGACATGGGTTCCTAAAATCCCCTCCCTCTTAGAAAAGATTTGTCCTAAAATATTTAGATGTGGAAATTGTTGATGAATCTAAAGGAGTGGCTCCCATAAAACATCCTCTGCTTCCATGGATTGCAAATGAATTAATGCCTCTTATATGGATTGAGAGTGATGATGACGAGTGAAGCTATTGAGGATGGTATTCATCTTAAAAATGATGGATCCTTCCTTATCCAGTTTCGGTAAAACATTTTGTGTTGTGATGTTGGTGCCAATAACTTTCTTGAGACAAGAGACATCAAATACTGGGTGAACATGAGAAGGAGGAAGTTCCAATTTATAAGAAATAAACCCAATATTTGAAGAACCTTATATGGCCCATAAATGTTTGGAGCCAGGTTATGATTCCCTTTGAGTTTCATGAAGTATTTCTTGTAAGGATGTAGACAGAAGACAACCATATCAAAGGCTTGAAATTTGTGCTTCCAATGATTCTAATCAGCTTGTTGGTTCATTCGGTTTCTTTCCATGTGAATATTTTCCTGTAAAATGTGAAGAATCTAATTTCAGTTTCAAAGAACCATGTCAACCTATTGAACTGGTGAACTGTTGGGAGTGTATGGACGGGGCACTGGTGGTTCCTAACCATAGATTGCTTCATAAGGAGTCATTCTAGATGCAGTGTGGTAGGAGTTATTGTACCACCATTCAGCAAGAGGGAGCCACTTTTCCCACTGATGTTGTTGTTCAAAGGTGAAGAAACAAAGATACATTTCCAAACACTTGCTAATAACTTCAATCTAGCCATCTATTTGTGGGTGATACCATGAACTCCTCTTCAGTTTAGTGCCATTGTGGAAAAATAGTTTTGTCCAAAAATGACTTGTGAAAGTTATATCATGGAAGATTTGGTCCCTGAAAATTTGTGCAAATGAGGAAGTGGTATATGAATGGTTGAGGGCATAAAAATGACTATATTTGAAGAGGTGATCAACCACAAACAATATCATTGTCTTCCCTCCATATTTAGGGATCCCTTCAATGAAATTTATTGGAATATATGTCCATATCCATGTAGGGATGGGCCTAATGTTGCAAGGGATTCTTCCAGGAAGGAGAGGAATACGATGGTTGTCTAGTCTTAAAGGTGGAAATACCATTGGTTCATCAGACCCATGCATATTGATTCAAAAAAATTTGTAAACCCAAGGGATGAGTGGAGATCGTTGATGGTTTTCATCTGCATGGAATCGAGCTCAATGATGACACCATGTGAATTATTCTTAAGGAAATTTTCCATGTGATGTGAACTATTGATGCTAAGATACCCCAATTGTAAGCCCTTCAATGTGTTTCTTTTCCTATTGACTGAAAAATGCATCTGAAGTTCATCAAAATCCCTTAAGATGGGTCCAAGTGTGTTTAACCATTGAGCTCCCAAAACCACATCACATCTTCCTAATGGAAAGGAAGACATGTCAGAGTGCGAGTTATAATCTCCAATAGAGATATGCTCATTGGGAAAATTCCCTTTGCAAGGTAAGGTTTCCCCATTGGTAATCATGACTTTAAAGATGGAGAAAGGATGGAAAAAACAATAAACATGTTTGGCGATCATACAGTCAATGAAGTTATGAGTGCTATCAGACTCAATGAGTATTGTAATAAGGATATTCTTGAAGAAACCCTTTACTGGCATGGTTTGTGGGGTGGTGACTCCTGATAATGCATGGAAGTATATCTCTAGGTGGTCGTCCTGAGAAGGAGGGTTAACAAGCGGATGCTAAATGTCAACCTAGTCATCTACTGGATATTACGCATCACCACAAATTTCAGATGCATGTGGAGAAGCCACATCCAATATATAGAGATTTGGTTCAGCAAATGTATGTCCTCGAGTGAATTTTTATCACAATTATAACAAAGCCCCTTTTCTCTATGGGTCTACATCTTTGATTCAGACAAGTGCTTGATAGGAGTGGTTCTAGGAGATCGCATGATTGGAGGTCTTTGATAATTCTGAATGGAACAAAATTATTGGGATCATTTTTGAAGTATGATCTTGTCCTCTGGAAACTTATCCAACCCTTGGGATTCCATTATTGTGTTGGGGAAAAAAAAATAACCTTAGATCGTATTTCATCCTTCATACCACTATCAAAACAACTCATGTAGAATGCATCAGACAATCCTTTTATGTGACTGAACAATTTCTCAAATTCTGCTTGATACTCTCTCATAATTCCAGTTTGGAAAATTTTAGTCGGTTCTCCCATGAAGTCATCAAAAGAACTAGGGCCAAATAATTACAAAAGGAGTTGGAAACAATCTGTCCATTTGGCCCTTCATGATCCTTGATGTACCAACAAAACCATTGAAGGGATTCATATTCCAAATGAAAGGATGCAGGTGCGACTTTGGTGACATCAAATGTGTTATGCATACTGGAATATGTGTCTTCTTTGTATATCCATCCATTCAGATAATCACCATTGAAGTGGAGAAAATAAAGCTTTGTCCCACGAAAATTGTTGAAATAAGAGAACCCAGTGTCTACAGAAGGCTCTTGCTGATGTCTATTTTTCATGGTTAAATGATGAAGATGGAGGCTAAGAATTTTTTATCTAGGTATTGGATTTTTTTCTTGAGAGTGACAAGTTCATATTCCATTTGTTTATTTTCTCCAGAGCGGGTGATAACCAAGAGAGTTTTTTTTCCTTTTTAATATGTGATGGATTTGGACATATACAATATGTTATTTATCAAATGAAAATAGATATAAACCATAGGTGTGTTTTACTTCTTAAAGGTTTAGGGGAGTCACCCGACCACCAATGTTTTCTAATGGATTATGTATTGGGGCGATACCCCTCACTCCAGGACTTGGTTCAAAATTATAATCTATTTTCCACAAAGAAAATATCTTGGTTTACCTCATGGGTGGGAACTAGTAAATCAACTAGGGGTCATTTCCCTTTTCTCTTGTAGGTCATCTCAATGGCCAGCTACTTTGGGGTTCCTGTGGTACTCCTCACAATGCGTTTTAGGGCTATTCCTAGGTACTTCCCACAATTAAGTGGATAAGGGTTATTCCCTAATATGAACTTACAATTGAAATGAACAATACGAATGGAAATAAGAACAACTAATGCAATAAAAGCAACGTCAGGAAAAATGTTCGGAAAAAATTCCACCCAACGAGCCCAAAAAACATGTAAATAGAGCTAGGGTTTTGAGACAAAATTTTTAAAATGATCATAACCCAATCAATATTTCTTAGAATATATTTTAAAACCTATTTTTTGAACTAGAACAAGCACTCTGGATCTACCAATGTAATTGAAACATAAATCTGGGCACCTAGTCAAAAGATGTTCTCTTTGCAATTTTCGTGGTCGTCACCGAAATTCTGAAAATAGATAATATTTAATCAGCCATATCACCACTTTTTGAACTCCAAATGAGATTAGTTCAAAAATTTTCAAAAATTGATTTAAACGTCGCCACCCAAATTTCCCTATTTTTTTCGAAAATAAGAAAAAAATCCCACTTGTACCAAGGAAAGTGCTCTGGTACCAGATGAGAGAAACCTCCTACAATAAATAATGAAAATGAAAAATAATAAATAATAATAAATAAATAACAGAACACAAAAGGAATTTTATTAATCATAGTCCACTTCGAGGGGGCAACCTCCTTTGAGCAAGCCCAACACAAATAACTCTTGGATACCTTCATTTGCCTCAACACTTACTTATACAATACGTCTAATATGAACACCTATTTCTCCCCATGAATGCGGGACAATACAATATACTCACGAGATGACTTGCAAAGCATATGTGTGAATCAACATTATACTTAACAAAGTAAAGAGAAGGGTTGACATTGGTTTCTAACAACTATTGTATATATTTTGGTTTTGCTCAGTAAAATTTTACATTGTTATAGTTTTTCACCATACTTTTAGGAATATTATGGACTAATGCTATAAGGTGAGATATTTTTTAACATAGTTTCTAGGTCACAATGGAGCTTCCATTTTTCAATATGTTCACACCTCCGAGCATGTATATATTGTTGCTCGTATATAGGATAGGATTCCATTTCATGTGCATTGTTTCATTATCCTATGACAATGTCTCATAAACCTTCTCTAGAAACCCACCTTTTAATGACACATACCTTCAAGTTTCTTCTAGAAGAGTCGTTATTTAAGCGACAATTTTTTTTTGACCATGGGTACCCTAGTTAGAATCCATTTTCTCATCTCTTTTTGATACAGAAGTTCCTCCTTAAGTTTTGGAGTCCCTTATAGTCCTTCCATGTCTTTGAGTGAAAGCCTCATATTCCCTCTTATATCTTATGTTTTCCATATTCCATAGGGAACCCATTTTTTATATCAAGTTGTAAATGCATGTAACTTGTTTTCATTCCTGATTGATCCTAATTTTACCTCCCCACTTCAATGGTATAAGCCAAATTTCCTAAGTGTATCTCAATCTTAGCCAAGCAAAGTCTATTATTTATCGTTTACAAATTGATTACAATTTACCCTAGATTAAACATCCCCGTAAGTGTCCTTATCCTACACGTAATTCCTTGTGTTGAGCATACATATGTTCAACTACTTGGAACTAGTTTGCTTTTTCATGACACGCATTTCCTCTCTATTGTAATATAACCATATTTTATTCTTTTCAAAGCTTTCATAATATGAAAAATAACAAGAAAAATTAAAAAAAACAAAGGTTTAGATGGAAAATGTTTGTAGTTGTGGTGTCTCCTTTGAATAGATCATAGTTTGTGTCCATCCATCATGGGTTTTGGTTTTAGTATGGCCTTAGGAAGTTACACTCGTTATTCATAGATTTCTCTACCAACTGGTTAGGATTTCAGTACCTATAGATCTTATGTTGATGCCTCCTATTTTGCAGAGATACAACAATATTATCTCTTAAGTCTATGCTACCTCAGTTTATCCATATGATGTATGCATTTGTTGAAAATAAGTCTATATCACTATTCATTCATTCCTCATATATCATCACTTTTCCTATCGTACATCCCGGTATTATATGGTGATATTGTCCTACCTGAAACCCTAGGCCTAATTTCATCATTGGTAGGTGATCTTGAACTCAATAGATGACATCCCATCATTGGTCGCTAACTAAGTGGTTTCCCCTATGTTCAATGACAAGGAATATATTCACACATTGTGATGCATGTTGTGTATTGGATTCCATTAGACCCTATCGGTGTTTTTCTAACCTATGTCAGTAGTTTTCATCATTTAATTTTATTCAGAGGGTCTCTTTGCATGCTACTTTCATTTGGTACGTGTAAGAGAAACCCATGGTTATTGGTTCATGCACATCATGTTCATTCGAATTCTTACAAATCATCCATCATGTCTATGTACCTCATTTTAGTTGATGGGGGATTTCCTAATTCCCTCCTTCCAGCAGATTCCATTCATCAAATTCAAATCATCTATTATGGAATTAGGATCTAGAGTGAGTTAAGTACCTTGAGACATGTAGTCATTAATGGAAGGTTCAGTCTCCATCTACAATTTGTGAATACATCAATGTCCCCTGGTCGATGGATTCTTCAAGTGTTCAACCTCAACACCTCTATTCACACTTCTTGAATCTACTCAGTACCTTGGAACCCATTTTCATCATCATTGGGTTGTCTCACAAATTTTGTTAACGGTATAATTTAATAACCAATAATTAGATGATGTTTCATCATGTTCAACTCCAACACCCTTATTGATGTGATGAAACATGTACCATCAGTCCTTTACGTTAAAGACCTCATACTATAGTGGCATTATTTTATATGCTACTATCTTTATCATTGTAGTACCTATGGAACTCAATTCTCATGCTTGAGTAGTGTGTACTATATTATGTACCATATGCCTTCATTTAGTATGGAGACCAGACTCCACTGTGTAATGTATGTGTCTATGACCACTTACGACATATCTCCATTACACCTATTGATGACCATTGTATGTATATGTATGTGGGATTGTTGCATATACTTATACCTACACTCATGTAGTCAGATTCATGGGTCTTCACTACTCCACTTCTGGGATTGATAATGTATTTTGTACATCGTGAGATTTCTTATGACTTCACACATTAGCATGCATTTGTTATAGCATGATTTTCCACACCTTATGCATCATGCCTTGATGGAAAACCTGGTCCCTTTGGCAGAAGACTCGCTATACATCTCCTGCTCAGTGTATCCTTAATGCTTCCATGAAACCCTAAAAAAATCACTTTTGTGGGTACACGTGGGTGAACGGTTATGAAACTTGTGTGTACGAAACCTGCTCTAGTATGAACCAGTTGTATCATTTTTTGTGCTTAAAAATATAATATTTTTGTGTTTCTCATGCCAAGTAACAAGGGTTATGATCCTTAACCTTCCATATGATGAGAAACACCACAATTCAACCCTCCATTTCCCATTTGAGGGTTATATATTGAGCCATTGCGAATCATTGGAGGAGGAGAAAATTTTAAAGAAAGCAAACTATAGAAAAGTTTTTCCCCATTGCCATTATCTTGATTTTGCATCCCTTTATCCTTAACAGTATGAAATCCTTTATATTCATCTCCCAAGTTCTTCTTATCTTGTGAAGCAAGAACCCAATTACTCCTTGTGCTCGTGATATTGACTTGTATGGAGGATTGAAGTGGTGGAGGCCTAGGTGTAGAAACATAGTTCCTTGGTTCCGATGAGTTGCCAATAGAGGTCATCATTATGTATCTCTATTATTTACATTAATAGAAATATTATCTTCTGGTCCAAATTCATGTGTAAATTTGATTCAAATTTCCATGTGTATATTTGCTTTGTACATGTTAAATGGATTATTCTAGTTTAGATGCTAACATTTCATATATCTTTTATTTGCTTGGAAATATTCATTGTTGAGGACAATTCTTAGGTGACAATCATTTGATCATGAGATCAATGATGGTATTCTTCAAATATCTTATTGAGGTACAAACTCAGTTGTTAGTGTTTTTCATTTATCTAGCATATTTGAGAATTGAATTAACTTTTGGTGTCACTCTTTCTATTGTGATCTACCCCAATCCATAGGAAGATTTTATCCATAACAATTTTACTTGTCACAAAATCTAATCATTGCATCAAGCTTGGAAGTAGGAGCATTGACAGTGATTAATTTCCTAGGATATCCAAATTTAGAAAAAATGTTTTCTTCCAAGAAATACATGATTACCTTATTAGCTACATCTCTTGTTGGAATAAATTGAATCAAGTTTGTTAAATAGTCCATGGTTTTAAGGATATACCTCTATTTCCCAATGGAAGATGGATATATCTCCCTTATGAAGTCTAGACCCAATTGCTGGAAAGAGCCATTAGAAATGATTGGATTCAAAGGAAATGAATGTAGTTTCTACTTTCCTGCAAATAGTTGGCACAACTCACATGCCCTTATATTAACAAAAACATCGGAGAACAAAGTGGGGTAGTAGTTCCCAGCTCTTAATATTTTAAATTTCGTTTCCTTCCAATATTAGTGTCCACCACAAAAACCTTTGTGAATATCATTGATGATTACTTATTGTTGGAATTATTATTTATACTGAAAGGGGGATGAGTCAGTATAAGGTGCATATTTTTGTAATTCACTAAACAATAGATACTTCAACCTCTCAACATTAGGATACACCACTGCACAAAGATTTGAATAATATATGCATGTGTGTGTGTGTCTGTGTAAAATATGATTGCAATGCAAGACATCGATCTCCAAGTGTGATCACCAAATCACTCAAGATCCAACCTAACTTGTATGCAATCACCAACTTTGGGTCTATCTGGAACCAACCTGATTGTGGGCACCAACTTAGTTGGCTTACTAGCATCTTATGGAAGGAAGTTGCAACTCCCTCTCCTTACCCATCCTTCCACTCTAATATGAACATCTGTTAGACTTCTGCGAACTGTTTCCTTTAGACTTACGGTTTTCAATATATGTGATTTGCAATTTCTTAGATCACCTTTTGTGATCCCTTTGATCACTTATTATGTATACATCTTAGATCACCTATTCTGTATACATGTTTTGTATTTTCTATTATATGGGTCTTATGCAAGTTCAATAATCTACAACTTACACTAATATGTGTCTTCTATTTTTTTTTACTTTCTACGTCTTTTGCAAATTCATTAATCTGCAACTGATCTACGTCTTCTATTCTTACATTCATCAATGTGCAACTGATATGTTTCAACACTTCACAATGTTTGTTAAAGACTCTTTTCAATATATATTCTCTCCGACCTTTTGTAATATGCGATGTCAATAGTTTTCTACTTGTAATTTTAAACCTATTCAAAGAATCAAAGCATATAGATTCTTTTAAGAGAAACAAAGATTACACCACAACATCCACACAAAAAACATATATATTTACCCTAGAAACCCTTAACCAGGAAAACCAACAAACCTTGCAGTCACACCTCCTATTTTCTCATTATCATTATGAATAACTCACAATATAATATGGGTATTTTGTAGCCTCCAATACCCTAATTTGTTAACTCAGATTAAAAAATAGACCCCAATCCATTAACTGGGATTAGATTACATATGTTTAAAAAAATCCCCAAAATAGACAAAACCAACCAAAATATTCAGGCTTCCTAACATAAAAAATGGCCTAACGGTCGTTACCAAACAGAAACACCGTACCAACCTATTTTTGTGAAGGTTTTGATAGGGATCGTGAGATGCATCGATGATAGGCACACCTCCCCCACACACATGCAAATAATATAACATATACCAAACACTACTACCTTGTTACTTTTGACTCCAATCCCAATGATCAACATTCTCCTTATCCGCACAAAATCTATTGATCTTTCTCAATACTTTTGTGCATTTGGCTCTGTGTTGTATATTTTATTTTTGGTTCAATGAGCCATTGATCCCCACAAAAAATAAAAATCTTGCACACTCAGAAACTCATATCATCTTCATCTTTAATATTAATTCATCACTTCAAATTCTTACTTATTTATACCACTCTTATCCAAAGAGCATGTCCACAAGTTGGGGGTCCTTTGAATTTTTTATTCCCATACTTCCTTACTTCTTGGTTAATATAACCACTTCGTTCTATTTCTTGTTGATGTATATCTTCTCATGATTTAACACATGGCGTTTTTCATACTCAAGTCCGACATCTTACTCGTATTTTTGCATATGTGTTTGTGCTTTAGTGGATTCTTGTGTATATGTGTCCCATGTCTTAGTTGGATTTGTGAACTTATGACACTATCATACTTGTGCAACTGTATCTTACTCATGCGTCTCTTGCATACCTCTTACCCTTTTTCTATCCAACTCTTTTGACTTTTACCTTGAAGTAGTATGACTGGGTGGACTTATTACTTGCACATATACCTTATGTACCTCATTAAGATGGCTATACTTCTACATTCTGGATGTACTTCTTGTATACAAGACAAATTATATACTTATTAAAACTACCACAAGGATATTGAATCCTTAAGCTAAATGTGCTTCTTATCTATTTATTTAAACTAGATTTCATAATATATTTCTTCAAACTAGCATAAAATTAATTGACATCAATGACAAGCGAAGTTCAATAATCTCCCCTACTGACATTGATGTCAACACCTCATGAACCTGTGAATGTCAAATCTTATGAAGTGTATGCTTGATCTTTTCTGGTCGCAGTACTCTCCCTGTGCTTTTTCCAGTTTGAGCCTTTACTAATATGCGCAATCTGTTGTGAGTTCTTATCTGGTTTTTTTCTTTTGTTTCTACATAATTCACTGGTAACACATTATACAACTCTATGAGAACTATAAATAGTTCTCATTTTTGTATAGGCTCCACTTAGTGGATATGTTTACTCCCAAATCGAAAAATAGTGCTACCAGTAGAGGACCATTTTTTTCGGGATTATTCTATTTTTTTAATTACATAAAAATTACTAAGTTTTAAGAATAAAACAAATTAACAACTTTTATTTTGTAATTTTGTATTAATATTTGAAGAAAAAACAATGTTAAAAATTTTAAAAATTCAAATGCAAAATTAATAAATTAAAAACAAGATTAATTAAAATGAAATAAAAAATTTAAACTATATATTTTTTAAAAATTATATAAAATAACATAATAATTTTTTTTTAAATTGTTACAATAAAAATTTTATTAAAATTTTGTAATTTTTATTAAAAAACAAAAATTTCTTAAAAAAAATAAATTTTATTAAGATTTTTTTTTTAAAATGATCTTAAAAAAAAATCAACTTACTCAAATGATTTTTTTTTTTTAAATCTATTAAAAAGACAATATATATATCCCACCCCCTCACCTCCTTCCCTCCCCCTCCAACCAGGCTCTCCCACCTCTACTCCCCCACCTCACCACCCGCTCCCCTCCCCTCTACTCCCTGCCCCTTTTTTCTACCTTACCATCCACTTCCCCTTCCCCCTCCCTTTCCCNCCCTCTGCCGCCCTCCACAACATCCCCTCTCCCCCCTCCTCCCCACCCCACGAATGTCCATAGATCCATAACTCGATGTCGAACATCGATTCGGTGCTTCATGGCCATCGCACAAGCTCCCTAACATTCCAATCAAGTGATGGGTGCACTAGGGATCCCCATGTGGTGCACAGGAAGTAATTCATTACTTGATGGGCGCAATGGGGAGCCCCACATGGCGCCCTTCAATTTGTGGCTCGATGGGCCCCCATTGGGTGGAGAAAAGGGGGGAAGGGGAAATTGTGGAAGGAGGCAGAGGGAAGTAGGGGGGCCAAGGGGAGAAGGGGTTGGAGGGAGGAAGGCAATGACATGGTAAGGAAAGGGGCAAGGAGGAGAGGGAAGAGGAGAGCGGGTGTGGTGGGGCGGTAGGGGAGTGGAGGGGAAGAGGTGGTGGGATATGTAGGTTTTTTGTGTTTTTTTTAATATATTTATTTTTTATTTATTTTTTTTAGAATGTTTTGTTTTTAATGTTTTTTTAATTTTAATGTTTTTTTTTTATTTTTTTTATTTTTTTAATAGTTTTATTTTTAATTGTTTGAAATGGATTTTTATGCTTTTTATTTTAAAATTAAAAGCTTTCAATATGTTTTTTTTAATAAAGTTGTATCTTTTTTAATAAAAAAAATATTTTCTTAATAAAAATTTTCAATTTTCAAATTTTTATTTTATTATTTTAATAAAACTTTAATTGTTTAGTAATTTTTTCATATTTTATATAAATTTAAAAATAAAAAAAAAATTTAAAAATGCGGAGGGGGAAGTGATGACCACAAGGAGGGGAGGATTTATTTTTCAAAGCCATGGTTTGAAAAATAATGCAATGTTCGCACTACTTTTTGATTTAGAGGTTGACAATAATATTTTTCTTCCAATAATACTAATTGCTAAGTCCATGCTTCCAAACAAGTTATACTTTTGGATTTTGAAAAAACCAATGTGCATCTACTAGGATTGGTTTTCTATTCAAGGGATGATTTTAAGGTTATTATTAGGAACAACATGGGATTTTAAGGAAATGGTTATATGTGGGTTATCTTTTTAACCTCGAAACAAAAAAGAATGCTACTAGTAACATTTATTTTCAATTTGTTTTTGACACAAGAAAATGGATTCTAGGGATAGAGTTATTGTTGTGAGTATATAGTTCTCATCAGGTTGTATAATGTGTTTGCTACTGGTACATGCAAATCATATTTGTTTATTGTCACTAATGTGTGGTTCATGATCTTTCTTCCCCTTTGATATCAATGGAAAAGAGGTTCCTTTAATGTGCATTTTCTAATTTTCTTTTGACTTTGGTTTTGCACTAGACTTCCATATATCTGGTTGCTTCAAATACGCCCCCTTTCTTCATGCTTTATTATCTATCTTTTGTTGGATTTGTTCCATAGAGATTAGTCATCTTGTAATATGCTCATTCAACATTGTATTTTTTGTTTATTGCCTTTATCTTCACATTGTGTTTATGTCATACTCTCACTTCTTCATTTCTTCTGCAATCTTCAATGTCATCTTCTTATTGTATTTATTGTGAACAACTTCACTTATTAATGACTTTCATGTTGATGTCATTGTTTGTTTCAATTTCTCCCCATTGATTTATGCATTCATTTTTATTCAATTTTCTATTACTTCTACTATGCCAAAATTTTTATTATTTCAAATCAATATGGAGGTGGAATCACTCCCAATTTTTTTCGCAGATACTCAAAAGTATATATTGGAAGTGACTTCATAAATATGTCTGCAATTTGTTCTTTAGTATCGATATATTCTAACTTGATAAAAAAATTGATGACATGTTCTCTTACAAAATGATACTTTTTGTTAATGTCCTTGGTCTTAGAATGCACCACATGATTCTCGGATATGTTGATAACACTTTTATTGTTGCATAATATTGGTATGGGTTGATCAAATTATGTATGGACATCCATTAGGGTGTGTCTCATGCAAATAACCTATGCATAACATCTAGCTACTAAAATGTATTATGCTTCTGTTATGGATAATGAGATTGATGTTTTTTTACTAATCTAGTATACTAAACATTTTCCAAAAAAGAATATTACTAAAATTGTGTTTTTTCTATCATTAATTCTTCCTTCCCAGTCTACATATGTATAGGTTATCAGTGTCAATTCATTACTTCGAGAATACCATCGTCCAAAATACAAGGTTCCTTTCAGATATTCGAAGATTATTTTTACATCCTAGACATGTGTCTCATTTGGTGCTTCCTAGAACCTTGCAACCAACCCTCTGACTTGCATTATGTCTGGTCATGAGGAAATTACATACAACAGAATTCCAATCGTTGATCTATAAATATTTTAATCTGCCTCCTTTTCTTCATCATATTTACTTAATTTACATCCCATCACCATTGATGTATAGACTCGCTTATAATCCTCCATATTGAATGTTTTCAACATTTCTTTTACATACTTAGTTTGAGAAATGAAGACATTGTTTTTTAGTTGTGATATTCAGAGTCCAAAAAAGAATGATAACTCTTTGAGTATGGACATTTCAAATTCCTTTTGCATTTTCTACGCAAATTCCCAACTGATATTGTCATCATTGCTCCCAAAGGTAATATCATCAATGTATACTTCAACCATAACCATGTGTCTTCATGCTAACTTATTGTATACAAATTACTGTCTTTGTTTCCCATTTTCAAACCAAGTTATTATAGGTAGTTTCCCATCCTTGAGTATTAGGCTCAAGAAGCTTGTTTTAAACCATAGAAATCATTTTCTAACTTGTAGAATGAATAATTATTTTATATGAGTGATAATCCTTCTAGTTTTAAAATATATACTTATTCTTCTAACTATACATTTAGGAATTCTTATTTCACATCCATTTGATATGTCATGCTATTTTTGGAATAAGTGTATGCCATAAACATTATGATTGCTTCCATTCATGCCACTACAACAAAATTTTCTTCAAAGTCTACTCCTTCAACTTGTACATACCCCTTGCATACCAGTCTTCCTCTATTCCTAACAACTTGTACATATCCATTCAACTTATTTTTGAATACCCATTTGGTACTAATAACATTTTTATTTTTGGGATTTGGAACAAGCTCCTAGGTCTTATTCTTCTTATTTTTATTTAGTTATTCCTCCATCGCCTTGTCCCAGTTTTTATTTTCTTTAACCTCATAAATATTGTTTGCTTCAACTTTGGACAATAAGGACAAATACACTTCTTCAACAGTGTTTCTCAAGTACCTTCTTCTTGTTCATACACCGACATTTTTATCTCCAATAATCAATTCTTCAGAATGATTGTTTTGTACATAGACGGTTCCCTTGTATTGAGTCTTCATTATTCTTCTTCCGATTATTCTATTTATTCATGCTCCCTTGTATCATGTGTGTCCTCTTGATATTATTCCCTCTTTTTTCTCTTTATGTCATATGGTAATTGTTCAAGCATTGGATGATCACCATCATATTTGAATCTTTTGTTCATGAATAATTCGTCTACTTTTACATCTATACTTTCCACCATTTTTTTTAATGGTAGGTTATACCAGTTATATGCCTTCCTTATTGCGGCATATCCTACAAAAATTAAATCATGTTCTCCCGAGTCAAATTTTCCTAGATTTTCATCATTCCTTTTAATGTAAAATTTGTTTATAAATATTCTAAACTGCTTCACTATAGTAGGATCCCTTTACAGAATTCATAGGGTGGCATGCCACTTTAAGTTCTTATTTTTCATCTATTGAGTATGTGAACAATAGTGTGAATGGCTCGAGTCCAAAACAATTCTAACAATTTAGAATCATTGAGCGTGGTTTTGGCCATCTCTTGCACTATTTTGTTTTTCCGTTTTGCTACTCTGTTCTACTGGGGACTCTTTGCAGTTGAGAAGTGTCTTCTAATTCCATGATTTTGACAAAAGTACTCAAACTCTTTTGAAGTGTACTCACCTCCATTTTTTAATATAATACATTCATCCTCATTTAGAGTTTTCTTCTCTACTACTTCCTTAAAAATATTGAAACACTCAAATGTTTCAGATTTCATTTTGATAAAAAATACCGATATCATCCTGGTGTAGTCATCTATGAATATAAGAAAATAAGCCTCACCATTTAAACCTTTGGTTCTCATAGGTCCACAGATATCAGAATGCACAATGTCTAAGGGATTTGTTGTGAAGTATTCTTTTGACTTAAATCTTATTCTTGTCTCCTTTCCAAATTGGGATTTCTTGCATATAGGGTTTATTGTATTTATGATTTTTGGTATATCTCTTACAACTTTCTTCATGGTTGTTTTTACTATATTATCAAAATTGATATTTCCAATTCACCTATTCCATAGCCAACTTTCATCAACTTGTCCCATATAACATTTTTCTTTTCTTTCATCGTCCAAAATGTATATATTATTTGGGGTTCTAGATTCCATAGCTACCAGTTTCCTTGATTTGTTGTTTCTTATTTTTCATTATTTTTTAGTTCAAAGGTAAGAGGATGTCCTTTATCACACATTTGAATTACACTGAGAATGTTATTCTTCATGTTCCCAACAAGTACGGAATTCTTCATGTTATGAGTTCTTTGATTTATCAGACTATTCTCATATCTTCAACATTTGTTCCTATAAATATTTATTCATTTTCTTGATTTTTCAAGCTCTTCCAAAGAACATAGCATATCTAATTCAAGATCTACTTTAGCTATTTCTTCGTCTTATTTAGCTTCCATATAGAAACTTTCCTTGGGGTATTTATTATTGTCTTCTTCCAAAGAACATAGCATATCTAATTCAAGATCTACTTTAGCTATTTCTTCGTCTTATTTAGCTTCCATACAGAAACTTTCCTTGGGGTATTTATTATTGTCTTCTTCTTATTTATTCAAAGATTGCATAATCCCAATTACCATCCCTTTGATTTCTTCAAATATTTTTCTTTGATTTCAAATGATATATCCTTCCTTCTTGACGAAAACATTATCCATGTTGTCAGATTCACAATCATTTGATGTTGCACTCATATCTGCACAAAGATCTATCTTCCAACTAACAAACTATCGTTGAAGACACCCACTATGATCCCAATTGTTGGAATTATTATTTATACTAAGAGGGGGGTGAATCAGTATAAGGGGTGGATTTTTGCAATTCACTAAAAAATAGATACTTCAATATTTGTTTCAAACAGTTCAACAGGAAACACCAGTGCACATAACTTTAAATATTATGTATGTATGTTTGTATGTATCTATGTATATGTGTGTGTGTGTGTATACATACATATATATATACATATACATATATATGTAAATATATACATATACATACATATATATACATATATACATATACATACACACACACAGATATATATATATATATATATATATATATATATATACACATATACATATGTATATGTGTGTGTGTGTGTGTGCATGTATATACATATGTAAAATATGACTACAATGAGAGACAATGATATCGAAGTGTGGGAACCAACTCACTAAGTGACTAACCCAACTTGTATGCAAGCACTGACTTGCGAAATAATGCACCAAGCTTAATAGGATAGAAATCCTATTTCACAAACCCTAACTTGTGGTCTATCAGGAACCAAACTAATTGTGAGAACCAACTCACTTGGTTTATGAGCACCAATTGGAATGAAGCTACAACTCCCTCTCCTTGCCTAGTCTTACCACCCTTATATGAACTTTTGTTTTCCTTAGGTGAATTGCATCATTTAGACCTGCAATGTTAAATATCTGTTATTTGTGACTTCTTCAATCACCTTCAGTGATCTGTATGATCTGTGTGTTTTATTTTTTTATGTTCTTTTGCACTTTATACTATATTTATCATATGCATCTTTATCAATCTAGAACTTATATTGATCTGTGACTTTTGTTTTCTCTAATTTATATGCCTTTTGCGCATTGATGCGCATTCATCAATCTGCAACTAACCTATGCATTTTTTCCCACATTCATCAATTTGCAACTAATATGTTTCAATACTTGATAATGTCTATGAAAAAATATTTTCAATAGATATCCTCTCCAACCTTTTGTAATCTACGATGTCAATAGTGTTATGTTTCTTTATTATTTATGTTGTAAATTTCAAATGCGCAACACTCTCCTTATCTACGCAAACTTTGCTAAACTTCCTCAATATTTTTTTTCATTTGACTCTCTGCTGTATAATTTATTTTAGGGTCAATGAGCCATTGATCCCCATAAAAACTACAAATCTTGCACACTCAGGAGCTCATATGATCTTCATATTCAATCTTACTTCGTCACTTCTTCTTCTTATTTATTTATACTAATCGTTTTTAAAGAGTATGTCCATAAGTTGGGGTTCCTTTGAATTTTTGACTCTCGTACTTCCTTACTTGTTGGCTAAGATGACCACTTCACTCTATCTCTAGTTGGCGTCTATATTCTTATGATTTAACATGTGGGGTTTTTCATACTCTAGTCCAACATCTTAGTGATATTTGCGCATATGAGTTTTTTATTTTGTAGACTCTTGTGTATATGTGTCCCATGTCTTAGTGGGATTTGCGAACTTCTAATACTAACATACATTCTAAACCGTATCTTACTCAAGTTACACCTCTTGCATACTTCCGACCATTTCTCCAGCCAACTATTTTTACTTTTACCTTGAAGTAGCATGATTGGGTGGACTTAGGACTTGCTTGTATACACTATGTCCCTCTTCAATCTAGATATACTTCTCCAATCTAGATGTACTCCTTGTCTATACGACGAATTACATATTTCTTTAGACTGGCTCAAGGATACAAAATCCTTAAGATGAATGCACTTCTTATAATTCTTCAAACTGGATTTCATAATATATATCTTCAAACTGGGACATAATCAGTTGACTTCAATGAAAACCAAAGTTAAACAACTTGTGACTAATATTCATCAACACATATCAATAAAACACCATTAGGATCTTTCCAAAACACGAACTCATCAACAATGCACTATTTGAAAGCCTTTAATCTTAAAGATCAATCTTTAGACTTATTATAATCTAGTGGCCATTGAAATTTATACAAGAAATAGATTATATCCTTGTACCAAGGAGAACAAGAAAAACTTTCCAATACTTATAAACTGCCATCTTGATTTTGTGGTTTTACTGTAGCTAACCGATTATAAATGTAGTTGAGTTCAATATTATTGCAATTTGAATACATAAGTAACTTTATTAAACCCTATCCTTAGTCAACTTAACTTCACAATTTTTTCTTAACATAGAAGGTATATGCTTAACAATCTCAACAAAAATAGGTTCAAACCTCCTCAAGAAGTTTATTTTTACCAATAATGGTTTGGTTCCTTTTTATTTCTATGAAGATCCACATTCTATATAGCTTCTACTCTAGCTGGATCAATCTTTACTCCTTTCGAGGAGACAACGTGTCCAAGGATATTACCTTCTTACATGGAGAAATGTGAGTTTTTTGGATTTAAAGACAATTCATATATTCTTCATTTAAGGAGCGTGTGTTTGAGTTGATTTAGATGTTCCTCATTTCACTTTGAAAACACAGTAATATCCTAATTAAATCACAATAGAATTATCTCTTTCGCAAATAAAGGCTATGTCCATACTCTTTGGAAAGGTTCTCCTACAATAACTAAGAGAAAGGGCATGTTATCATACATGAGCATTCCCTAAGGAGTAACAAAGGGTTTTTTTTCCTTGTCATTTTCATAGAACGCAATCTAGTTATAACCAGAAAATCCATCAATCATGGAAATCCTGTGACCACCAACCAAACTTTGCAATTTCTAATCCATTTTTGTAAAAGGATATTATCCTTCGGTGAAAACCTCTTCAAATTCTTCAAGTCAATGCATAACCTGATTTCACCATTCTTTTTCATGACTGGAACAAGGTTTGCAACCCAAGCTGAGAACCTCAAAGGAACAATAAATTTTGGCATCCAATAACTTTATTGGATTCACTTGTCTTAATTTCTTCCTGAAATTCTTTGTACCATGTTTCAAAGGAATCTTATTTTCAACAATAATAGTATCATAAATCTTGAGGTCCTCATAATACCATGCAAAAAAATCTACAAAATCCTTCATCAAATCAACATACATTTTCCTTTGTTCATCTAATAAATCCTTTGATAGCTTCACCATATTTAGATCTATTTAACTTCCAATATTGCAGTTGATAACATGTCCTTCATAAGACTGAACGAAAAGTCTCTCCAATGGAACTAAACCATAGGGAAAAAAATTACCTTTCAGATCAAAGATATAATGATCAACAATTTTATTCAATAGATGAGTGTCTCCCTATTCTTACTCCACCTCTTCATCTTGGTCAATTTCAGAAGATTAAAACTCAATGACTATTTCCAAGAACCTATTGATTTCTTGATCATCATTGAATACTGACGAATGCTTTACATTGTCAGAAACCGAAGGTTTATGTCTGATTTCAACTCCATAATTGAGCTAAGGTTTCATAGGAACCTTAAAACTTCTAGCTTCTAGGGATAAAGAATTTGTTGTTCGATTCAATTCCTAGTGATGAATGAATTAAGAAAGGACAAGAAAAAATTCTTAATTATATCCTATACATCATTCTAATACAATTTCAATTTATGCTACTTGGTTTGGTATACATTCATGATCTATTGAATGATTAATTTGGAATAATCAAACATAGAAAAATATTGAATGTTCATGTTCTTTGCATCTCTTAAACCAAGCACTAAAGCCTCATATTCTATGATATTATTGTGTATCTCAAATTCCATCTTATACATTAGTGTAATGACTTCATTTTATGGTGACACATGAACCAATCCATCATCAAATCCTTCCCTTGAAGAAGAACCATCAAATTACATTCTCCAAAGGGAATATTTGATTTCTCTATGTTCTTTCTCTATAATTTTGTTTCTAACTTGCAAAGAACTAGATATTTAATAATTTAAATGCAACATACAATACCATATGTCCTCCTTAATAACATACATTAGATGATTAATGGCATTCTCATGATCACTTACTATACATGCAAGGTGAATTTCTCTATATAAACACCTCTGCTTAACACCAAACACTATAATGGTTGCACGTGTAAGGTCCATTTGTAGAGTCCCACTTTGTTTCTTATTCTAAGGCCTAGAAAGAAGCATTCAAAATTCAAGGGCAATGTCTACTACTACAATGTCCATAAGGGTACTTTTCATAGGTAGTTGGGTTAGGATAACAACTAGGTCCTTTATTACTCCTAAACACTTCATAGATTTATAGTGAAAGCAATACAAATCATGAAAAGGTTTACTAACACTCAATCCCAATGCCTCCATGACTAGCTTGGGAATCAAGTTATGGGATGCACCTCGGTCTAAAAGGAATTATGAAACATCTTCTCATGAATTCTCAATATGATAAAAAATGGAGGAGGAAAATAAGTTGTTCCATCCATCTTAGGGCCAAAGATTATGGTGTGGTTTTGATATTGCAAGTTTATTGTATCAGAAAGAGGTAAATATGTGGAGGGTTGTAATAACTTTAATATTGAATATTTATACATCTAATTCGTCACTAAATCAGTGATAGGGACTGTAATTTTGATCTTACTCATTTCCTGCTCTAAAATAAAATAAAAAGAAGACTTGTCTATTTATTTGGTATCAACAACCTTATATTTATTACTATGCTGATCTTGTTTCTTTTCTATTGTAGGTGTTCATATTTTTCTAAGTGGACCAACATTCTTCTTAGGATGATCTTAAGAACCTTTATTTTTACTTGATCTTATATCATAACTCTTTCACGGAATATTCTACAAAACGTTAGTTGCAAGCTTGATAATTGACGGATTTAGTCCTATTACTTTATTTTTCTCTTGGTTTGACACCAAATAATATTCATACTTATCCTATGTGATATGGATTATTTATTGGTGTTCCTCAATAAGTTGTATGTCCTGATTTGGTTCTTGTTCAGCATCATCAAATTCAATATCATCAGCAACCAATTCTTTCTAAAATGGAGGTTGAATTTTCTGATCACCCTCATTATTATGTGTATCCCTTTGCACAAATTTCATATTAAAAGGCCTCCTAAACTAGTTAGGATTACTATTAACTCCTTATGAAGGTATATTCTAATTCTTCCCACCATCTCTATCTTCCCCAATTTTGGTGCCAGTTTCTTTATCATCTTTATCATTTCATCTATTTTATCCTCTTGCAATTGAGAACTATGTGGAAAGGCATTTCTCTTAATTCTACTTTTTATTATCCCTATCTCCAAGATTTTATCTATCTCCTAGAATTTTTGCTTCTAGGAGATTGGATTTGGCTTCAAGAGAAACCTCTTGCATATTTACCAAAGTAAGAGCTCTCCTTTCTCGTAAGAGAAATTCAAATTCTACTTTAAAGGAACTATAAAAGGTTAACTTAGTAGAAGTTTCAATAGGTTTGATTTCAACTAGAATCTTATGATACATCTTATTAAAATTTTTGGTAAAATAAGAAATAGATTCATTCCTTTTTCCTTTTCAAACATCCAAATCCTCTTATATAATAGAGATAGTATTTATTATCTCCCCATTGTTTTAGCAAAGTCTCATCAAGATTATCAATACCAGGAATTTAATATGCAATAATCTCTCGAAACCAATTTATGAAATTTCCATCAAGACTCTAAGAAAATAGCCTCATTTAGACATATTTATGCTCGATATTGTGATTTCCATCAAAACTATAAAAGTTGTTAACATATTCAAGATTGATATTGTGATTGTCATCAAAACTATAAAAATTTGCTAAATTCTCCTCTGTAGTGACCTCTCCCTCTCCATTGAAACTTGGAAAATATTTGAGATAATCACCAAGAGGAAAATCATTTAGTTTCTAGGGTAAAACCAAAGGTGCATACCTGGAAGCTATGATGGCATTCATTATATTAGTACATTGATTTTCAATAACAAGTGAAACTAAGGGATAAATATTGGCTGAAAGAAGGTGTGCAAGGAATTTACAAAGGCATTAAAGGTTTGTAGGAATTGAATTGTTTAATTTCTTCTAAAGCTAAAGGGTTAGTAAAAGTTTTAAAGGATGCATTTTCACATTCAAAATTGTGAACTTGATATTGAGGTATGGAAAAAGAAAGAATTTGCTTCTTTTATTATTCTATTCAAGCTGGTAAATATTTAGGTAGAGTTCCTAAAAAGGTAAATCCCTCATCTAATATTTATTTAACTAAAATGGTTGAACACTATTAAAATTTACTTGAAGATGAGGAATCTCTCTACTGAAATTTTAATTCTTCGAGTAACTCTTCAGGACTTGATCAAGCCGAAAGAGTTGGTGATTAAGGATTAGCTCATGTTCCAACCTTATTTTGAGCCACACTTACTTTTATGGAGTCACTAGGTGAAATATTCAATAAATTTAAGTTTATGACCTCTATTCACCATAAGAAATTAGAAATGGTCACTGTAATACATCCCAAGGAAAAATGTCTCATTTTCTCCTTTCCGCGAAAAATTGTGCTAGAAGGTGTTATCCCTAAAGTATTCACTAGATTTCTATAGGTTAGAGCTAGATAACCTCAGTTGAGGATATATTTTTGGTTGTAGATCAAGTAGGTATTGTATGGCTTGAGGTATGGGGTCAAAATCAGATCTTGAATGACAAATAAGCAACATATATATCATTGTATTAGGGGAATTATTCCTATGGACTAAATATTAAATTAACAATGGAAAATATGCATAAATTTGGGAGTACAAATATATAAAATAACAAGTTGTTAAATTATACATTCATAAAAAAATCTCCATTCCAAAACAATGTTTTGAATTAGAGAACAAAAATTAACATATTTCACAATTCTTAAGCAATGCACAATAAGGAATAATTGATTATGTTTTCAAAATTATGAGCATTAAATAAGATATAAAGAAGGGAACCGTATATCAAAAAAATAATTGAACTTTGAGTATGAGTATCTTATTTATTAAAGAGGCTTGTCCATAAAAGAATAGTCTAAAACTCAATCTCCTAGACCTCACTGCTCGAACCCCTTCTTTCAACTACATGCCTGGTTTTATAGATATGAGATTCAATAGACTTGGATCTGAGATCCAACAAAACTGGATCGTCTCCTACCCATTTTCCTAATAATATCTACTTAGACATAGACATAAAGTATCAAATCCAAAATTGTTGTAGATCCAATATTGTAGGGATGTCTTTAACACCACATCATCTTAGGTGACTTGAAACTAAATACAAAATTGGTATTTATTTATATAAGAATATATGAATAAGAATTCAATGAAATTTTAATCCCCTACAAAACTTATGAAGATTCAATAGTATAAAACAAAGTATAAAATCCACATTACATAAAATTTTGTAGTGTGCTTGCAAATTAGTGTAGGATTGGTGCTGCAGAATATTTCAAACTCCTATAGAGATTTTGGAACCTACATCAAAACTTGTTATGCTTTAAAACATTGGAAATATGTTGCACAAGATAAATTGATCTCCAAAATATTAACAAATAGTTCATAGAGCCTCATTATGTATTAATTGCTGGAGTCTAAATAGTGTCCTACAAATCTGGAGATGCCAACTCTGCCAAAATGTCCAATCTTTTGCTGCTTGTTTAATTTTTATGCCTTTTTTGAAAGCATTTCGTCCTCCAATATTTTTTTCTCTAAACAATTTCTTATTTTCCCTTACTAGTTTGTCAAAGAACCTGTAAAGATTGTTATGCTCAGAAACAAGCGTATTCATCCTTTTATTAATATTATTATTTTCTCCCTATAACTACTCATTCTCCTATTGTAACATTTAGGTAAACCGTTAAACTTCTTCAATTATCCTTTAATCACCTTTATGGTCTAATTCCTTTTACACTTTGGTTGTTGTAGAATGTCCCCTTCTAGAAATTTTGTTTTTTTAGCAAGATCCCTTGTGTAACATCCCCAAAAACCTGGCAAAAATGCATATATAAAAAAATTTGCAAATATAATTTCCTTCACATATATTTGTATATAACATTTCATAACAAACCAAAATTAGGATAAAATAATAAATAACATTAAATTTCCATACAGGAATCCACTTAGGCAGTCAGAAAGTTGTTTCCGCACTGAAACTGAATTTCTGCACTCCGCTTTTCACATTTCCTCTTTCCACCCTTCTGAACTCAAAAATCGGGAATCAAAAACATAATGTGTGACAGAAACACTTAACGGCTCTTCTGTCTTCCTCCTTCCACCTTTCGCACTTCTTCTTTCCGTATTTTCGACCTCAAAACTCAGAAGTTGGAAACATAGCGTTTTATGGAGTCCTTCAACCACGGTTTCTCCTTCTGCCTTCTGCACTTCCACTATGGAACTTGGAAGTATAAAAACCAAACTTTCCTTAGATATTTTTGCTCTTTCTCTGCTTTACTCCTTTTTCCTTCCGCCTCTCTGCTACGGGACTCAAAACTCGAAACACAATCCTTTCCTTAGAGATTTTGGCTCTTGTTCCACTTTCTAACTTCCGCCCTTCCGCTACGGAACTCAGAAGTTAGAAAAATAATTTTTCTATACCTTCACTTAACCACTTTCTGTCTTCCGCCTTTCTCCTCTCTGCTGCCAAAGTCAGAAGTTGGAAAACTGACAAAAGACGAAGTTGTTTATCCGCATCTCTGCCTTTCGCATTCTATCTTTTCCTTTTTGCTTTCTGCTTTTTGCTATGCGTATCGCGGATCACAGAAAACTTAACGTTCTCATGACTTAACCTTTCCTTTCCGCTTTCCTCTTTTTTTTGTTTGGATCACAGATCGTGGAAGTCTTAACACTCTTAACTTTTATTTCCTCTTTATGTTGTGCGGATCACAGATCGGGGAAGTCTTAACCTTATTAATACTTAACTTTTCTTTTCTGATTTCTATGTTCCACTATGCGGATCACAGATCATGGAATTCTTAACATCCTTAAGACTTAACATTTCTTTTCTTCTTTCTGAATTCTGACTTCCTCCTTCCACAAGCAGATTCTAGAAGTCAAAAAACTACATCTCTACTTCAACTTAGCCACATTTTGACTTTTAAACCAGACTTCTGGTCTTCCTAAACTAAATAGAATGCAGTGGAAAAACTAGGCATATTCAGATGCAAAATACAAGAACATTTAACCAAAATAACTCCTATTGGAAATCTGTGACAAGCTCTCAACGCATTCATCTCATTCATAAGTAAATAATGGATTTCCACACTATTGAATCTTGCAGGGAGAAATAACAAGTGTAGTAATCTCATTCGTAACTTTAAGTATTATCCATGAACTTCACCATGCGTGGGATAGTTCAAACCAGAGAAGAAATATAGCCTCCCCACCAGGGAACAAATACACTAGGTGATTAAAACAGGGAAAACATACAGTAAGACAACAACTCTTTTCAGAAAACGTTAATACATTAAAGGGCAACCCCAAACAAGTCATGGTTATTTGAATAGAGAAGGAGTCTCCAGTTCCCAAAACTAAATCAAACCTACCATAGGTTGAAAGGCGGAGTGGGTGTATTCCAAGAATCCATAACCATCCCCAACACACCAAGAGTTCTTCTCCTACAAGAATGACAAAACCCAATGCAGGGCATCAACATAGTAGGTGTACCATAACAGTAATATGCTACATAACCAAAGCAATCAATATCATAAGAATACACACTCATTCACCCAGACCATACTTTCATAATTAACACTATAATCCTGCTCAAAAGCTCAACTCTAAATGTTGTAGATATGCAACGATAAGCTTCGGGTTGTAGAGAGAATTGACCCTTGCAGTGATCAGTTAAACAATGATTACATAAGGCTTAAAGGATGTTTTTCTTCACTAGATCTGTGGCTGAGATCGACAAATATACAGCCGAGAACAATTTTTCTGAAAGAAACTAATGCCAGGGATGAGCGTTGGGAACCATAGGTGATCATGGATAAAACACCTTTATGATTAATGGAAGAGATAGATCTCAAAGGAGATCAACAGCTATGAGCCATTTTACGGGGAGAAATAGCACAAGATAATAAAATCCTAGAGTGCACGAAATATTTATACAATCATCCTTATGATGTTTGAGGTTCACCATCGATCTAGATCTGATGGTCCTTAGAAATTTTGTAGGCTCAACTAGTAGGGAAGTTAACAGCAGTGAGGTGCGCAAAATATTTATACCATCCTCCTTTTGGTATGTGAGGTCCGTCGTCAATCTAGATCTGACGATCCTAAGAAATTTTGCAGGCTCAACTGGAAGGGAAGTTAACCGCAGGAATGTGCATGAAATATTTAATACAACTTAGCTTGTTCTCATAGGAGTCCACTATCCGTTGAGCGTTAGAGAGGACATAGGTCGAGCTGTCTAATCTTAGCGGTTCAGGTAATTTTAGAACTAACTAAAAACACGTATCAGGCTATCTAAGATTGTACATAATGGGTATGGCATCACAAGCATACTATGTTCGTAAGCATACATTTCTAATGTTAAGAACAACCAGGAAGCACTTCTGTGAGTATACACACCCATTTAGTAACAATGATTTCATCACCAAACCTAGGGCATTTTATTATCATTCAACAAAATTGAAGCATACATAGTACATATACAGATGCCCTAAGCTCATCAGTCAAAATCAATCATGCAGTATATCGGTGATTGTTTTAAAGAACTAATACACCAATTTAAATGTCATTTAAATACAAGGTACCATCGTCTAGCAGTAGTGTATGGAAAACAATAGTTCATAAGCATTATTTCAAAAATGACATTGAAGCTACCATTTATCATTTCCTTGACGATGAAAAGACATAGTTGCACATAAACCACATACCTAGAGTTCAATAAAATAGCAGGAGCAAAGCCTCAGTGGTGAAACCTGATTCTAACAGAGCTTCAATGAAACGGGAATAACCATGTTCCACCCAACCATAGATTAGGAATGACTCTCCTTGTCCTCAATCACCCCCAAGATAAACTATGCATTTCAAGAGTGGTGAAATTCAAACTCTATCCAGTTCACCAGAGATAAATCACTTGCCTAACACAGAGTGCTCCCACAGCCAATATATCCCTTCCAGCATACTCATCCTCCTTATTTGTAGTTTTTGTTTTGTCTAGGTATTTTACAGCTAATGACCAATTCCTCCAAGAATTTTTGTTTCTGTTACGTCCTTTATTTCCCCAGGGTGGGTCTAGTACCATACTGGCATTCCTAGACTTGTTATAACATCCCTTAGGTTAATTATCCACGTCTCGCACTCTCCCATACATAATTTCCTCATTTGATATGGTTGTCCCTATCATTTGGATTTTTATTACAAGCATAATGTTTCAGTTACATTTATCCTCCAAGGACGGATTGGCATATTCCAGATCTACCAATCACATTCAAACAAAATAAAATAATAAAATTAATATTACATAAAAATGTTTGTGTATTGGGGGATACTACATTCTCCCCCCCTTATTGCAACACTATCCATAGTGTTCTTAGTTTTATTCCATAGCTTCTGGAAACTCCCTCTAATTCTTAAGTATTGTTTTCTTGATGTCCAGCCTTGCACACAGCCTTCTTATCTTAGCATGTCTTTAATGACTTGACTTTTCATTCTATTTGTCCATCTATCTCTTCTTGGTCTCCAATCGCGTAGACAATTATTTTAAATCATTTGATGTAAACCTTTCATCCTGGTCAGAAAATTACCCTCTTTGGCACTCCACGAAGTTGGAATACCCCTTTCAGGAAATATCTCTGCAATATTAACAACTTCGTTAGTTGACTTTACTGGAGTACAAGAGAAACTTTCTTGACTTATTCTACTATTACCATCATAACTGGATTATGTTTCTTTTCATGTTGATGGAAAACATGTGTTGAAATCCAAGGTTATTACCTCCCAGTTTCCTTCAGGAATGGGAAAACCTCAAATCTAGGTCAACAAATTTGCTTCCTAAGGGTTGAGGTCATCTTTTGGTAACCAGGGTGTCCTACATAAAAATGTTTGTGCATCTTATTTCAAATTAAAAATTGCAAACTTGCAACATCATGTATGTATAATCACATAAAAATCAGCGAGAAGATGCTAAACAACCGAATACTTATTGGCAATTTCAGCTCAATAATCAACATTTTCCCCAAGGGCATGTTTTCCTCATCTCCCTTGCATGACATACAAGCATGCAGTTCACATGCGAGGTCATCATAAGGAAATTTCCATCATATATATTTTCAGATCTATTTCATACATCAGTTAAATTTACCAAACATAAGGTCCTTGTCCTTTGTTTGTCTCTTGTAGACAAAAATACATGGTTTTCTGCAGTCTCTTACCTGACATGTCTCCTACATCAAACCATAAATATCATGGATAATAAAATAAAATGTCTCCATCCTCATAGTGTTTGGCTCTGGCAAGTGGAATTCTCTTACCCCTATTACTTACACTTGCTGCCACATGTGACATGTCATCTTAACACATTCCTAGTATAGAAAAACTTCAAAATTGAAATTTACAAATATGTTTTGTTCATAAATTAGATTTCACCATTATGAGATCCTTATCATAACGTTTGGCCTTTGTACATGGCATATTTTGTCTTTATTTCATCAGGCATACCCATACTACTTGCAATCTGAAACTTCCAATCACCCAAGTAATTGTGAGCATCCGTGCATACCATCCTTTCATTGCAGGAATTACAATGAACCTCAAAATTGCAACATGCGGTACTATACAATTAATTTATATGCATCATTAAAATTTCCACGTATTTTCACCTTATCAATGAGACTAAAGTATACTTCCAATACTCATGACTTCACAATCATGCTCCATGCAGTTTTGTACTTTCAACAGAGCATTCAATCAAACATGACTACCTTTTTCCATGCAATTAATTTCCTTGTATTCACAACAGTTCATGAAATGATGTAATAAATGCCAATAATTCTATCATTTTAGCTATTAAATAATTTGTCATGTAGTAGTTATATCACAACCATGCATTTACAAAATGCATCTTGTATGTACCCACACATACCTTGGCCTCAAAGCTCCAAGCGCTCCTTGGGTTAATCCTTCTTTTAAACATTCTAACATGAGTATATATACATGAGGGCCATCTCCCCATGGAACTAGAAGTTCACCTACAGGCATCATTAACCTGTATATATATTACTCAACCAATACTACAAAACCTAGAACCTCCTTGGGTGCTCCATGGAAGTTCTATTCCATAGCCCAACACCTCTTTTGGGTGCTCACTGGAAGCTCTGTCTTACCATGCTCAAGCAATTCCTCTTTGGACACCATAATACCTAGGTATTATTCTCTTTATGGAGTCCCCACTCTCATGACAGTCCCCTTACGCGGTGTGAATGTGTGTGGAAAGAAGACTAACTGGCTGTCTTACACCTAGGCATCCCCAAGGATGCATACTATTACAATTTGAATACCATTTAGATATTCAAGAATATAGTTATAATAGTGTTTACAATAAATGGAGAATGAATATACAAACTGAACAAAACAAACCACACAGGAAACGGATGAGTAGTGCTCAGGAATTTACAGTATCATTCACAATAATTAAATCTGGTGTTACAATAGTTTACATAGGAAAATAATTCGAATCAATTAGGGATGGATTTGAATCTATCCACTAGATGTGACTATATATAACTGGCCATCTAAATCATGTTATTTCAATCAATATCATATTCTAATAGATCAACTCCCAGATGTCCAACAACTCAATCAATCAATGATAGCTAGTTAACTCAGTGCAACTAAGTGTGGGAGGTGGGAAAAGGCACCTACTCCACATGTAGCCATGCATTAGCTATGCATAACTAGTGCTAGCTAACCGATTGTGAACTAACTAAAATTAGTTGGGGGCTAACTAATACTAACTAGTTCCAACTCCAACTAACTGAAGGAGGTTGGTTCTGGGACTCCCAGTGGCTCCTAAAATGTAGGGATTGGTCTACGAGGCACCCAAACTGATGCATGCACATGCAGTAAGTGGCAGTTAACCTCTAGAAGTGCTCCCTGCACTTTAGTAACTAGTACATGTGGCCCCATTAAGCCAAGTGGACCCAATGGTACTATTGGACCCAAATAATTAATTAAGGTTCCTAAGTTAGGCTAAATTAATCTAATAGACATTTTACCAGGGGAGGATTAATAATCCTAAAACCCCCCCTGAATCCTAAATTGGACAATTGTGGGCCCTGGTAACAAGACCATAGGTCACCCCAATACAATCTAAATGATAGTAAAAAATGTTTCTTAATACAACCGATGAAAAAGGGGAAAACCCCATGGGAACGCCCCCCCCCCCCCCCCCCCCCCCCCCCCCTCAAAGTAAGCAGAAATACAAATTTTGAAAAAACTTGTGAAAATTTTAGCTGCTATTTGCAGCACTATGCAGTAGTAGTATATTGGTTCTTTTGTATAGGTGAACCCATGAATCGAAACAAATATCTTATTTCTGGAAGAATCTTCCTCTTTGGAAGAAGAATATTGTACTCAACTGAATCAGAAATATAAACAATTGCACTATGAAAAATGGACCCATGTAGAGCAGTTGAAATCAGTTGAAGAGAGAGTAAAGGTTCTTGAGAATTTGAACCATGTTAGGAACACCCAAAAATCTGATATATTTTAGCCTTGAACAACAAACCATGAATGGTGAAATCATCCCCAAGTGTTAGGAGCAAGTGTCTAGGCGGATGCAGAATGTCTCCAACTTCACTAGTTCTGTGAGCAGATGAGCATGTGATAAAAAAGGTAGGTAGAGAATCCCTGGGACTTTGGAGAGCCAATGCTTGAGATCCATAATCTGACATAGCTTCATAAATAACCAATATTTCACAAAATCTAATATCAGCAAACTAATAAGAGAAAACTAACATTGAACCCTCAACATAAAAATTGAAGGAGACTTGCAGTGCTTGATTTGTCACGCCAAAATTGATGAAACTTGTTACAAGAAATACTGTAAGATCTTGAATCTTAAAACCTGAACCAAATATTATCATATCAGAAAATAAATCATATCTAAAAAGGTTCATATCAGATCTAAAACTGTGAGGTGAAATCAAATCCCCAGCAACAATTTTGAAAGAGACTTGTGGTACTTGATTTGTCACACCAAAATTGATGAAACCAGCTACAAGCAGTACTGAAAGCTCATGAACCTAAAATATTGAATCAATTAATATCATATCAGATCCAAATAATATCATATCAGATCCAAATAAGTCCATATCATATCCAAAAGTGTGGAATGAAATCAAATCCCCAGCAGCAATTTTGAAGGAGACTTGCAGTACTTGTTTCTTCATACAAAAATTCATGAGAAGAAATACAAGAAGTACTAAAATATCGTGAACCTAAAATATTGAACCAAGTAATATCAGATCAGATCCAATAAAGTTCATATCATATCCAAGAGTTTGCTCCACCGAGATGGTAGATGCACAATTTTCTCCTTCTTCAAAATTATGAATATTCGTGCATGCAATCATGTAGGAATTTGCTGGAAGCTCAAGATCAATGAGAGTGTTTGAATAAATCCTACAATTTGAAATTATTTCCAAAATATCAAAATATTTCCAAAATATAATATTAGCAAACTCATGAGAGAAAACTGACATCAAATCCCCAACAAAACTTTTGAAATAGATTTTTGGTACTTGTTTCTTCACACCAAAATTGCTGAGAAAAGCTACAAGTAGTACTGAAAGCTCTTGAACCCTAGAACCAAGTAATATCAGATAATATCCAAATAAGATCATATCATATCCAATAAAGTTCATATCAGATCCAAGACTATGCTCCACCGAGATGGTATATGCACAGTTTTATCCTTCTTCAAAACCCTAAGTATCGGTGCATGCAATCATGCAGGAATTTGTTGGAAGCTCTAGATCAATGACAGTGAATGGATCACTCCTAAAATATGATATTATTTCCAAAATATATAAATAATTACTTATCTTCACACTAGCAACATTATTAGAGACAAAGAAATCAAATTCCTCTCCCTTTCTTGGAGCAATCACAGGTAAAGTATGCACATAATTTATAATAGAAGAATCATCAGAGAATTTTTTCATTGAATGGAAGAAGAGATTTTATTCAATAATAGATATTTGAATGTATTCTTTTGGATCATCCATGTGAGGAGATGATATATCAGATATCTCATACACTTTCGGAGCAGCAGGAGAAGGAGTCTCTCCAAGGATACTTTCTTCAATTCAAATTGACTGTGAGGAAGATTCTGCTTTTTCTTTATCTTCAACAACTTCATTAGATAGATTTAAGGCCAAGTATTTTGAGTGAGGAACTCTTTTGGTTCTGAATGTGCTCTCCAAATCGCTATAATAATCCTCATTGTGATTCCCAAAGGTTCTATCCAGTTTTATCCAGAGATCTTTTGGGGATTCTGCAAAATCATTAAGGTAGAGCAACCTTGGAGACCTCCAAAAAGCCATACATATTGTTCAATAATCTCTATCACCGTCATTTATCTAGTCATTCTCATATTTATAAGAATATTTACCAAGTCCCATAAACACCTCATAGATACCTTGCCTCTTCAGAGATGCAATCATCTTCAACTTCCATTCTAAATATCTTGTGGATGGATTAAGAAGAGGAACTGATAATATCGAATCCATATGAAATTGAACCTATAAAATATCAACTAAAAATATTTGAATTATGTTAGAATCATGATTTTCCTCTATACATGAACATATTTTAAGGGTTCGTCACGCCCTCTTCACTACTCTAAATAAATTCATATATACTAAATCATCATAAGGGACTTTTGTGGAAACCCATATGCTTTTGATGTTCGATGGGGAGAAACAAGCATGCAATCTTCCTGAGAAGGCTCTGATACCATATTAAAATTTTTATGCCATTTAGATCTTCAAGCAATGAGTCCAAAATTGTTATTGTGGTAAAATTAAAATGAAGATACACACTGAACAAAACAAACCACATAGGAAACGAATGAGTATAACTCAGATAATTACTGTATCATTGTCATTAATTAAATTCGATGTTACAATAGTTTACATAGGAAAATAATTCGAATTGGCTAGGGATGGATTCGAATCTATCTAGTAGATGTGACTGTATCTAACTGACCATCTAACTCATGGTGTCTCAATCAATGTAGGAGTCCAATATATCAAATCCGAGATGTCCAACAACTCAATCAATCAGTGATCGCTAGTCAACTCAGTGCAACTGAGTGTGGTAGGAGGGAAAATGAGCCTACTCCACATGCAGCCATGCATTAGCCATGCATAACTAGCGCTAGCTAACTGATTGTGAACTAACCGAAAATAATTTGGGGCTAACTAAGACTAACTAGTTCCAACTCCAACTAACTGAAGGAGGTTGGTGTCGGGATTCCCAGTGGCTCCTAAAATGTATGGATTGGTCTAGGAGGTGCTCAAACTGATGCATGCACATATAGTAAGTGGTAGTTAACCTCTAGCAGTGTTCCGCACACTCTAGTAAGTAGTACATGTTTCCCCATTAGGCCAAGTGGACCCAATGGTACTAGTGGACCCAAATAATTAATTAAGGTTCCTAAGTTAGGATAAATTATGCTAATAGAAATTTGACCAAGGGAGGATTAATAATCATAACACATACTGGCACCTAGCTAGCCAGGGAAAAACTATGTACCTCAAGTACATATTTCCTCCTTATACCATTTTTCTCAACTTTATACACAGAATCACCTTTTTCTATCATTGACATCACCAGGTCTGGTACCTGCAACTATTCCACCAGTAATAAACCACAATATTTATAACATGGATTGGTATAGCATCAATATTTACATCTATCACACACACACACACACACACACACACACACACACACACACACACACACACACACACACACATATATATATATATATATATATTATTTTCAGAACTGTAAATTTATCATACTTACATAGCATGCTTTTTACGTTATCAATTATCTACTATGGTCCATCATAAATGCAATGGATTAGATTGATGACATCATCTTGCTAGTATTTCATAATATAAAACAAATAATATTTATTTTAGATGTTACCTAATTGATTGGTCTCTTACCAAAGGTTACACAAACCTAACACCAACCTATTGATCATAGATTTGTTGTCCTAGCCTTTCTTCACGAGGCTATTGGTTACCTGCATGGTATCACCAACATCTCCAACCATGCTTCCTGTTAGGATATTTAGACACTTAGGAGCTAGTTAAGATCAACTTGTGTAATATATTTGTTAGGTAAAGTGTGTTTCTTTAGTATGAATTAGTATGCATTTGTAAATATTCTAATCCAACAGTCATGATATGTTTTGGACATAGAGTGATCTAATGGTTCAACTTCTCATAGATCATACCTACCATTGATCCATGGCTTAACACCTGATTGGTTCATGATACTTATTTGAAGAGCATGGAGGGTCCTTGGCTAGTTGATCGATTATGAGAATATCATTTGTAACTTTCTTTATTTTTCATAATAAATTGCTCCAAGTAGCTATTTGGCTGGGGTAGTGGACTGTTTCCCTCTCGAGGGTTTTAACCACGTCAAAATATCGGTGTGTTAATTTGCGATCTGTTTGTGTGAGTGGCTTCTCTTGGTGTTCGATATTTTGGGACTACCCTGTGTACCCGAACATGGTATCAGAGCGTTTATGAAGAGTCGCTTTAGGTTGTGATCTAGATCTTGAACTATTATTGCCAAAAATTTGAAATGGTTTCTGGTTTTGGAGTTTCTGTGCATTTATGGCATGTGGTAGTTGTTCCATTATGTCTGGATCACTGTTTCCATTGGGAAATAGTTTTCATTTCATTGAAAACCATTTCTGTTTGAGCTAGAAACACCCATTTCGACAAATGTGAAGGTATAATGTTATAGTGACGAATTTGTTTTTTTTCAATCTATCATATATTTATCAGTTTTAGTATTTATATATTTATTTCTTTTAGTCTCTGATTGTTTCCTTCACTGTCTACGTATGCTCTTTTCCATGCACCTTGCGCAATCGGGAAAATTAGAAACAAAAAGGGAAAGGGTTTTCTCAATTGTGTATGCTATTTGTCATGCACCTTGTGCAATCATGGTGAATCAGAAACAGAGACAAAACATATACTTTCTGGGTAAGCTAACGAGATCTAACCCATAGTTGTGAAAATTATGTTTTCGTTTTTTTTTTTTCAATTTGTGGTGTAATTTGCAGGAAAAAGAAGCAAGCGCGAAAATCGAGAGAGAAGAGTTAAAGAAAAAAAAATCCCCCTTCCTCATTCCCTTCTTTTACGTATCTTTTAAACTTAGCTTACTTGTTCCAAAGTTGCTTTATTCCTTAAAAGGTCTTGAGTTCAAGTTTTATTAAGTTACTTTTTAATATTGCATGAAATTTCTATATTTAAGTTACTTTATTGTAAAAATGCATCTCACTTAAAAATAAAACAAAATAAATGTGAGTCACTTAAATTTTTTATTGCCGCACTATTTAAAGTACCATTATTGTAAAAGTGAACATCACTTATTTTAAAAAAAGTGATTCACTCAAAAGCAACTTTCTTGTTGTGATTGTCAAAGGTTCATCTTAGGAAGAAGGGGGTTCTTTTTTTAGTTGGTCAAGTTAATATATGCCATGTCACTATTGGGTACATCTTCAACATTTTCTTTGATGAAGCATAACTTCATCATCCAAAATCAGTTTTCAGTGCCGTTTTTTTTTAAACAGCCTAAGTTTCCAAGCTCTTTGCATCCAGATAGTTGTTTTATGTTATTTTAGCCATTATTTTATATTATGGCCACTCCTTGCAATATTCTACTTACCAGTTCTAACTATTTCTCATGGAAATCTCGTATAGAGGATGTTCTACAAAGTAGGGGACTTTTCAGAATTACCTTAGGGAAAGAAACAAAACTCACTGATGATGATAAGAAAATAAAATGGAAAAATAAATGTGATGAAGCTCATGGATTGATTGGGATGTCAATCTCTACTGATTTGCGATTCCACATATCTGTAATTGATGAACTTGATAAAGCTTGGGAAAAGTTGTAATCTGTGTTTGGTAAACACAATGAAATTCGAGGTCATCAACTTGAGACTGAGTCGATTTCTTTGAATCGAAGTGATTTTTCATGCATTCAATATTATTTATCTAAGTATAAAACTCTTAGACTCTTATGTGAAGAATGAAAGATTAAGAAAGAAGACAAACAATGTATTTATCATATCCTTTCCAAACTTGGACCTGCATATTCTATTTTTTTATCTACATTTTACTCCATGAAAGAATCCTTGACTGCAGCTTGCTATCAAGAGCCTAGTCTTGAATCCTTTTGTTATTCCTTAATTAGAGAGAAAGATAAGCTCATTCATCTTAGAACAATTAACAATGCAGATATATCTAGGAAAGCTATATTGTCCCAACATAAAGAAAAGTCCAAGCCTCCCAAGAAACAAAATTTTCCCAATAATAAGCCAAACAAGGGTCCCAAACCCTCTCAGTCAGCTCCTTCTTTAAAAAATGACAAAGGATCCAAGCCAACAGGAAAGAAGACTGAGCGTCACTACAATTTTTGTGGGAAAGATAATCACAATGAATCTAAGTGTTTCAAGAAGATGGCAGCCTTGGAAGTAGCAATGAAGAAGCACCACATCAACTTAGATTCGTATTCAAAATCTACCTCTCATGGACATGCACTTTGTGCTTCTATTTATTCTTATACTACATCTTCTTCTTCTACTTCAAATGAATGGCTCATTGATTCTGGAGCATCTTATCATATGGCTAAGGATCAAGCCATATTTTCTACTATGCATGAATGTAACACCAAACAAATATTTGTTGGTGATGATAGATCTCTAAGTGTTGTAGGATCTAGAACAATTCCAGTAGAAAATGGTCATTTTAGACATGTACTCTGTGTTCCAAAAATTTCTTGCAATTTGTTATCATCCTATCAAATCACTCATTCGGGTGAAGGTAAAACTGTGACGTTTACACCTCACTAAGTTGTAATCAAGGATTTTAAAGATCCTCAAAATGTCCTTGCTACCGGAATTGTTACCAAGTTGTACAAATTTATCAACTTTGGGTCATCACCTTTTCCTTCAGTTTTTGTTGGTCATAGTGATAACTTGAGAAAACTTTGGCATGAGCGATTTGGTCACTTGAATTATCGCTCTTGCAACAACTATGTAAAGACAATATGGTGACAGGTCTTCTGATGGTATCTTGCAGGGATGGTGTTTGTTTTAGTTGTGTACTCGAAAAAAATCATCGGGACAGTTTTGACAAACATGCCTCTTGGCACGCCTCGGTTCCCTTGGATCTTGTGCATAGTGACTTGTGTTTTCCTCTTCCACCTGCTTCCTTTTCTGGTTTCAAATATTTCTTAACTTTCATTGATGACTACTTTAGACACACTTGGGTTTATTTCCTAAAACTTAAGAGATAAGTATTTAACATGTTCTTGGCCTACAAGGCCCTTGTTGAAAAACAATTTGGTCATCAAATTATTAAGTTAAGATCTGACAATGGAGGAGAATATGTTAACAAAAATTTCACTACTTTTTGCACTGAACAAGGAATCCAACAACAATAGACTATTCCATATACACCACAACAAAATGGTGTAGCTAAATGGAAGAACCGCACTTTAAAAGAAATGGCTAATTATATTATCCAATCTAAGGGACTAAGTATTCAATTTTGGGATGAGGCCATAAATTGTGCAAATTACATAGTTAACCACACACCCACTAAAGTTTTACAAGGTATAACACAGAAAGAAGCATGGAGTAAAATTAAACCATATGTAAGTCACTTCTATGTGTTTGGTAGTGAAGCATGGGATCACATTCCGGATGAAAAACAGAAAGAATTGTAGCCTAAAAGTGAAAAGTGCATATTTGTTGGATATTCTGAAGATGTAAAAGGTTATATACTTCTTCGACCACATTCCCATGATATAATCATTAGAAGAGATCTTAAATTTGATGAAAATCTCTTGGCCTGCGAGCCTAACTCGGTGGTTCTGCCATCTTTGACCTGGGAAACTGATTTAGAGATTGTGCCTTCTTCTTCTTTCAACTTCCTTGACAGATTTCCAACTCTAGTTTCTGATAATGATGGTGAGGATGAAAATCCACCTCCACCTGCTCATGTTCCTCCAATTGCACCATCACCAATGCTTCCTCGATGGGTCCATTCAACATGTGAAGCAGCTAATGATCTTGTCGGTAATCCTAGAGATCAACGTCGAACATGTTCTGAGTTTCAGTGAGCCTCTTCTCTTTTGGCTCAAGTTTTCAAGAATCACGATCTAGAAACTTTTGTAGAAGCTTTAGCAAATCCAAATTGGGACGTAGCTATGGATGAATAATATCGTTCATTAATGGAGAATGATAATTGGGATCTTGTTCCTCTTCCAAAAGGAAGAAAACTTGTTAGATTTAAATGGGTCTATAGAACTAAGTATGCATCAGATGGAAGTGTTGAAATACTTAAGGCAAGGTTAGTTGCCAAATGTTTTTCCCAAGTTGAAGGGATTGACTACAATGAAACCTTTTCCAGTGTTGCAAAAATGAATTCCATCTTCGTTGTTCTCACTAGTGGAAAATGAGAGATTAGTGACCAAGAAAATGACCAAAATCCACATATCAATGACCACTTTTGGTTTGGCGATCCCTGGTGGCTAATTTAGAGTCTTTTATTACGCGACCAAAATTGGTCTTTTTTTTTGTCATTTATAGCTTGTCAGTTGGTCATTAATTTGGTCATGTATTTGGTCATTAATTTGGTCATATATTTGAATCAATGACCAAATATATGACCACATTTATGACCAAATTAATGACCACATGAAAAACTAAAATATGATCAAATTTGGTCGCGTAATAAAAGACCGTAAATTAGCCACCAAAACTGTTTTTTGGTCATTGATATGTGAATTTTGGTCATGTTTTTGGTCATTTATATCTCATTGTTTGGTTACGTATCTCTCAATTTTTTGTCATTTTATATGCAAAATTTGGTCAATCTTATTTATTGGTCACTAATTTAGCCATTTTTAGTCATTTTATGTGTGGTTATTATATTTTAGTATTTTTAATGGTGTCCATTATTAATCAATATAAATTTTTAATATGATATTATGCTTAAATTAAAAAAAGAATCATACATTATTTATCATCATCTAATACACATGTGAATTATGCAATGTCACATTAATTAGTTAATTACACCACTTGTAAATAATATAAAGTACAACCATATAAGTTTAAAACCGTACAAATTATATTATATAAAATGTGAAATATTACAATAAATATGAGTTTTCTCAAAAACTATCTTCATATAACTTTACATGAAAATCATCTAGTATATTGATGACTTTTCAAAATATTACAATCGCTAAACCATCCCACTTGTATTTAGCTGCTAATCCATACTTAGATCCCGCGGCAGCTTCAAAACCATACTTAGCGGCTTGAAACCCTCATCAACAGACTCTTCGTACTCAATGGAAAAGCCTCACCAACGGGCTCTTCATATTCAATGGTCCACTTTCTATGCTTTCTATCTGCGCACGTGCTTCTATATTCGCATTGCACATGCTTCTGAGCTTTCTGAACTTTATATCTAGGCATGTGCTTTTGTATCCACACTGCAACAACATCCCTCCTCATTTTGTTATAAATCTTGTGAGTAAGGTTACCTACAAACAACACATGTTAAGAAATAAATTTTGTTGCTCACTAAAAAGAGAAAACAAATAAATGAAAAATGAACATAGTAATTTCACAAGATTTAACATGGAAAAAACAAACAATTCCAACAAACATCGGGTGTACTCAAGATGCATAAACATTTAGAAACAGCAAACCTACAAATACATGAATATGAAATACCTCTCCATAAGGCCTGAAGATCAATGGCAAATGCAATGTCCAGAAAGAATATGAATCTCAAGTTCTTGAAAGCCTACAAACAAAGTTAACAGAGAAATCTTAGCCAGGAAAATGTCCATGATTCAGTTAAATACATTTGGTTGTCTTCCTAGGTGCAAAAGAATGTTTTAAATACCAACTACAACTCAATAACATTGCAATTGTGTCAAGTACGATCAAAAGAACAATAGGCATCCTTACCATGAACAGTGTATATGCCTTAAGTTCAAATTTCAGAATGTTACCTTACGAACAATTCCATTATCAAGCATCCAGTTAGTCTAAATCTGAAATTCTTTGTAGCGAGACATTGATATATCTCTCATTCTCAGCAGCTTATAGACACTCTGTTCACACCTGCAAAAAGTTAGACGACATGAAATTTAGTACATTTATTTTGAAAGAGTTGCAATAGGTATTGGTTCAATCTGAACCCCTAAGCACTTGATCCTTTGAACTAGTGGCCAAGGTTTGAACTTATTCATGGCATGGTATACTAAAGTTGAATATGTATTTCCTAGTGTGTTGAGTATGAGTATATTCCAATAGTATAAAAGACAAATTTCCCAAAAAATCATTTGCTTACTGCATTAATTAAAAGAACACTTAAGAGCAATTGAGAGTTAAGAGAGACATAAGTTCCAGTTTCTAAAGCATCTTTGTGTCTCACTTTTCCAGTAAAGCTAGCATCTTTTTCAAAGCAGCAGCACAAGGATGACGAAGATCACATTCATATGATGAGACTTCATATTCCAGTTTTTTAAAATCTCAATATCAAAAGGCAGCTTCTCTCATAGCATCAGCTTTCCTCTCAGGCCAGTCAAAATGTTTTAGCACTACTCTCTCATCAACCTGCAATTAAATGTCGGGGTAAAAATTATCATAAAAAGGCAACTCAAATGTGGTGCACCACCCTGGCACCCACTCACCTCCATGAACCCTAATTTCAAAATGGCATCCCCATACCCATAACCACGAACCCTGACTACTTAATTTAAAAAACTACAAAGTTACTAGATTGAAACTTGGTTGTGAGGAGTACTAAATTAGTCCCTCAATGTGCAACACAATCCCTCCAAATATCCAACTATGCAAAACTAGAAAACGACATTGTAAAAGGAGTTCAATAGGATAATTCTTAAACACAGACATGGTTATCACCAGTGCAAAGCATGCCATAAAATTGCATCCTGAAATGGGCTTAATGAGAAGTCTACCAACCTAGTCTCAATGTTCCTATCACTCAGTCATTCTAGACAGTAAAATTTCCTGAGATTCACATTCTTTCAAAATTTCCCTTTTCTAAGCACGTGTTTATATCTAATAAGCTTTGCATTTGCCAAAGGTAGACGATATGCGATCCCTTTTCACATTTAAACATCTAATAATGGAAAATATATTTACAAATTATCTCATTAAGGTTGTATGTGAGTAAAATCCTTGAAACCAAAAGAACTAGATGAAAATACTCTAAATTCAATTGCGTCTCAAAAGAAGGGCTTGAGATATTAACATAGGGTTAGTAACGGAAACCATTAGTAAAGCATTTGTACAAAGTTAACAAGTACACTGTAAATATTAAAAATAATAGTAATAATAATAACTTGATTTTAATAGAGAAAGTATGGACACTACGGAAAAACAGGTTAGTTGAAATATGGAAAAATGTAAACCATTTCACACTGAGACAGTTTATTCAAAAAAAATGGGACAAAGATCGAAAACATAATAATTCAGTGAGTACTCATTTGAAAATTAATGAAAGTCACACCAATGAAAAGGTTGAATGTAAACTAGAAGTGTCGTGGAATCAATTCTCAGTATCAATTGTATTTAGTTTCCCAATTATACCTTGTTAGCGTTTGGAACTAGCTCCTGCAAAGATTTCAAATTTTTCGCAATCCTCTCCCTAAGTTCCTTCCAGAAGAAACACAATAATCAGTAGAAAAGGTTCGCACGTTTTCAAGAGTAACAGGTTAAAACTAGACAGGCTCAATCCTCTGTAGTGACTGTTTTCATGGCTTCCAAAACTATTTGTGGTTAAGTAAACCACTGCAAAAAAAGCAATGTACATACACATTAAGAGGATTCTGTAACAATGCTTCAAATGGGAACATTTTCTGACCCGCTCAGCAATACTGTGTGGATCAGTAGCTTGAGCTCGACTAGCCCTCACGCCCATCCTAGGAGCTCCATTCAAAACAGCTCCAACAATTGCTGTTGATTGATCTTGAGAAATAACAGAACGATTCCCATGCTGCTATAAAGAATTTCCTTGGCTGGATTGAAGCATCTAGAGACCAATACTCTACAATGCAAGAGTGCAAGTTTACAAATTACAATAAATAAAGTAATTCATAAAATTCATACATATATTGTTCTGAAGATGCAAAGTGAAAAGCATATAGTAAAACAGCATACCTGCTGACAGGGTTGTGGTCCTGCAGTAACTGTTAATGGCGGCTAACCTACTGATATGGCATAATTAGTCAATAGGGGCCCCTGTCGGTCATCCAGCTCCTATAAGCATTGTATGAGTATTCAAATTAAGGACTGCAACTAAGAAACATATTTCTTAATGAATCAAAACTGTTTTTCTTAAACAATTTTCAATGCACTGTAAAAATTAAACAAAGCTATTATTCTTTGTGAAGCTTTTATCCCTTACAGTAGTAGAAGTTCTATTTTCTCTTTCAGTGAATTATTCTTCCTATCGAAACTGTTTTCCCAAGATATTCCCTTCACCTTGTATTGCTTCTACATGCAAGATAAATGCTTCTTATTTCCCTTTCCCAGGCACTGAGGTAATATGTGGAACTCTAGGCATGTATGATTGAACCCAATGTGAGTGCACAGGAGTTGGCGAGAGAGTATCCCCATGACATGACTGGATACCATATGCCTCATTAACACTGGCTCCCATTGGAGCAAAACTCGGTATGAGAAGGTTTTCTCTTGTTGCACATCCAGTGACAGGTAGAATTTGGATGACGCTCCATGTGGAGAAACTAGCCCATGTGACTTCAATTGAAATACAGCAGAACCCCTTGAAGTGTTATTCCAAAACTCTTTTTGTAATGAGAGCTGTAGATTTTTTTGTCCCCCTTGAACTTGTATATTCCCACCCATAGGGAACTTGCTCTCAACTTGAGTTTGACTTACTGTAGACATGTTCAAAAGATACCACATATTTTCACCAGTGATCGCACTAGAAGAACTATTCTGAACATCATTATTTTGAGCCTGCCCTTCTAAGTTTGGACTCATCTGACTTGAAGGTGTTAGTGACATTGTTGAGACTCTTGAGCTCTCTTGAACTGTTCCCATTGAATCACTAGGCAAGAAATTTATTGGTCCTCCAGCAAAACTATCCAAAGATGATCTATTAGCACCACTTATGTCTTCCCATGAAGATTTTAGTAATTGATCAAAACTATCATCCATTACAGAACTCAAGTGCTCCACTCACTTGGAAAACAAATGCTATGAACTTGCTCCTTATCCAGCAATAAATTGCATTTCTGAGAGGCTCAAACTGGTAGTGATCCCACTGATAACTCTAATTTGAAATCACAGTTGTCATTTTATATCCAGCAGTTGGCCATGACATGCATCATTGAGATGTGGATCAACCATTTATGTCAAGTGAGCCAAATAAATAAAAGGCTCCTACATTACAATAAAGGTATCAAATAAATTTTGGATTTGACAATCTAGGGGAAACAACCTTAGTTGAGAGATCTCATTTCTTGCTGCTCTTCCCTTGGCACCTACAAGTATTCACTAAATTGTTTTAGAAATTATGTAAGATGGAGGTATTAGGAAGCAACAAGGGAATTATTTCCCCTCATTCTCTTGCAAGAAATAAACCTAACCAAAAGAAAAACATCAACAAATTCAATTTATAGTTGTGCAACTAAACTATTTCTACAACCACGTGAATCGCTTCAAACAATTCTTCAGACCGTCACTTAATTTACTGAAGACTCCATAGAGATGATTAAATCAGATAGTCACTGAATTTAAAAAAGAAGTATCTTTGTGTCTCACTTTTTCAGTAAAGCTAGTGTCTTTTTCAAAGTAGTAGCACAAGGCTGACAAAGATAACATTCATATGATGAAACTTCATATTCTAGCTTTTTAAAATCTCGATATCCAAAGGAAACTTCTCGCATAGCATGAGATTTCCTCTCAGGCCAGTCAAAATGTTTCAACACCGCTCTCTCATCAACCTGCAATTAAATGTCGGGGTAAAAATTATCAGGAAAAGGAAACTCAAATGTGGTGCGACACCCACTCACCTCCATGAACCCTAATTTCAAAATGGCATCCCCATACCCATAACCACGAACCCTGGAAACTTAATTTGAAAAACGACAAAGTTCATAGATTGAAACTTGGTTGTGAGGAGTACTGAAGTAGTCCCTCAGTGTGCAACTCCAAAAAAATAATTTGCTTACTGCATTGGCAACAATTAAAAGAACATTGAACAGCAATTGAGAGTTAAGAGAGACATAAGTTCTAGTTTCTGAAGTATCTGTGTCTCACTTTTCCAGTAAAGATAGCGTCTTTTTCAAAGCAGCAGCAAAAGGTTGATGAAGATCACATTCATATGATGAAACTTCATATTCCAAATTTTTCAAATCTTGATATCCAAAGGCAGCTTCTCGCATAGCATCATCTTTCCTCTCAGGCCAGTCAAAATGTTTCAGCACTGCTCTCTCATCAACCTGCAATTATCAGGAAAAGGAAACTCAAATGCAAATGTAGAGACAAATTCCAGTCTCACAATGTATTCGTAAAAGGACTATACCCATGTAGTTCAGCCATAAAATGCAATGAAGTGCACCTCCAATAATTTGGATGGTTTTTTCTAACACGTAGAGCTGATCTAGTTATGTGGATGTTACAATAGACAAGTAAACACCATTAGACTTCAACTTCCAAACAAGCTTGTCAAAGTAAAGAATTCTTACCAGAAAATATAGCTGATCATCAAGCCACTTAACAAAAGATACAACATCTTCAATGTTAGTGTATGTTGCTCTTCTCACTTCCCTTATCGAGGATCGAACAAAATCACCCTCGGTTTCCACATCTTTTATCTGCATAGCTCCAAATTTATAAAGAAGAATGTATTGCTTTAGATTTAAAAAATGAAGGAAACAAAACAAGGCCTGGTTTGTCTCTAATCTACAGAAAAAGTAACTATGCAAAACATCGGATAATTGAAACAGAGATAAATGCTTACAACTAGTAAATGTTATGAACGGTTCTCAATTTCTCCAATCATGATGCTACGAGCATTTGCCACGGTAGGGGCATCCGCAATTTCTTTTCCATAAGATTATTTCTTACTATCTCGCTTCATCAATGCCTGATAAAGTTCAACTACTTGTGGATCTATCTACATTGTATTAGCACCAGGTGTCAAAAACTTAGGAGGGAGAGGAGGGGGGTGTTGTTGTTGCTGCTGCTCATTTCCATTGCCATATATGTCCATGTGTTGTAGTGCATTTATGTATACATATAAGCAAAGGCCATTCAAAAACACTCATACAAACACCCAAAAAAGAGATATCAGAATAGAAACATCCAAAAAGAGGTATCCAAAACTGAAGGAGTGACCATATAGAATCTAGAGGATTACAATGAAGGCCAGAGAGCAAATTTTTATTCACACAAAGGTGCCAGAGTATGAATAAAATGATAAAAGGGATTAATCAATAATTCATTTCCGTTGCCATAGATGTCCATCTATTGTAATGTATTTATGTGTACGTAAGAAAAGGTCATTGAAAAAGACTCATCATACTACAATGAAAGTTTATTACAATTATTGTATCAGTATTTGGACTTTAAATTTGACTCCAGATATAATTGAAACTTTGCTATAAAGTGAGTGATATATTGCAATGACAACAAGGTGTTATGCATTTTGATGAGACAGCAAGGTGCTATGTATTTTGAGGGTGAAATAAGTTAATTAATTTGAGTGTATAAAGATGCCTATGCACCTCAAGAATTTTTATCCTTCTTCAATCCAATAGCATATCTATTAATTGCAATTAACTGCAACATACAACACTAATAATATATGCTCAGAAAACTTCACATATCTAAGTGGGGATATGATTCTTGTTTAAAAAAAAATATGTGTATGGTTTGTGTACAAGCTCTATTCACCACTGTAAAGGGATTCCAATGAGTGAATTACCTACAGCTCAAGCTTTTCCATAGGATCCATAGGATCCATAAGCATTCATGTCTACTTTTCTACAAATGGGCACACCATTCATTTTTACCTTGGCATACAATGAATTGCGCTGGACTTGCACAAAGATTCCTTCCATGGCACCCTCTTGTAAATTTTCTGTAGAAGGTTTACGAAGGGAACCGAGAGAGTTTCTCCTGTACACGTGAATTGGAGGCCAACCTGTTACTTGACAGCTTCCAAATATTATCCAGAAAATCATATCAAATAAAACATTATCTCACAACAAAAATGAGATTAGCCATAAAACAAAATAATTTTCACGCAACTACAAAATCCTTTCAGACAGAATGTTAATATTAGAATAAAATAAGTGCAAACAATCCTCTCAGGCATAAGATATGAATTACTAACTTAATGAGATAATGGAATAAAGGTCACAAGAGAAAATAAGCCGTAACAATAGGGAAGTAGGATCACATAAATGTTTAGAATTTTGGAAGGAAAACTAGAAACATGTTCATAATAGAATCAAGGGAGTAATTGATTGGAATATAAATGCAAAAGAAGGCATGGGGTTATTATAAATCTTGAAATGAAAATTGGGTTTATTATAAATTTTGAGATGCAAATTGAGGTAACTATAAATTTTCACATAGCATATACCTCAAGCATTCAATGCAAAAATTATTGCATTGGAGAGTTAGCACGGTTCAACTTATGGGTGTTTAGACATGCATTGTTTGTAAGATTGAGTGCCTATACTCATTTACTATTAATACCATTGGCACTAGAATTAGGTATCATAGTGTTTACTATTATCATCTGGCCTGTTGTCCTTAGATCAATCTTACTGCTCTGGATTCAATGCCAATTCCATACCCTGATACATAATAGAATCCAATATAAATGTTGCAATCCTGACAATCCTAAAATCCTAAAAACTATTAAGTCAACTAATTTTGAATGAGATATGAGATTCTACTTTCTCTATATTTAAGTTTGATGAGGTTGGAACCAGTCTCAAACGTCATGAAGCAATTAATGGTAATGTTAAACATTACCATTAATTGCCAATATTCTTATGTAATATAATAAAAAACCAAGTCAAATTGAATCAAATAGGCAGATTTAGAGAAGGAAATGCATCATACATATGTTGGTACGGCTTGGAAATGCATTTCTAACCGTATGAAACATGTTTCCCACAAGTTGGACGCATTCATACAGTTGAAAATGTATTTCCAAGCCATGCGACATATGTTTTCACATTTATGTACCAAAACGTGCATGATACAAACCATATTATGTATTTCCTACAACTTAGGTACTTCCAATTCTAAAATTTAGAGATTATTAAATCACATAACCATTTGAAAGTATCCTTTAAATTTGGGAATTCCTATTTTTAGGATATTCAACAGGCTTTGGAGATTGTGCTTTATGCTTCTTTACAGTCATATTTTCTACAATATGGTTAACTAATTTCCTCATAAGGTGGCTATCATAAGGATATCATAGAACATTGTGCAAATCAACCAAATTCCTCTAGGTTGAACACTTTTATTCTTGAGCATGATTACCCTATCCAAAACCCATTAGATGCATTTCTCTGGTAAGTTTTTCCTAGAATCATGCATTGGACATGTGGAAAATGAAACCATACCATTATGGGTGCTCCTTTTAAGACAAATCGTTGACCATGTCCAGTGGGATTGTGCCAATGATCCTCCTCAAGATAACAATTTCTATATTAATGGGTGCCCAAATAAAAGGGAAGTGCTTTCTCCAATTCATTGACAAACTACATCAATAGTGGACCTCATAAAATAATGTGCTAGAAACCATCAAATGTGGTTGTTATAACAACTTCCTTAAAATGTGGCCACCTCCAATAACTGTGCACCAAAATATAAATTCTCAACATGGAAAAATATAAAGTAACCCTTAATCAATGGGTATTTGTCTCCAGCTACCTCCTTGAGTAAAGGGTTGAATGTGCTTCTCTTGTAGGGTTCACTGCCTTGGGTGATGAATCAGATCAATGCCAAGCCTGAAGGCTATATGACACCCCAACAGATAACTAACAACACTACCACAGGCTGATCTTAGCTACAAAGTAATTCCCGAGACTTGGTAAATTAAAAGGCACTGAAGACACCCCAGAAAATTCACACTAAGCTAACTGTAAGTGGAATAATATATCCACCATTGGGAAGAGCTTATAATTATCCTTAAATAGAAACACAGTTAGTCATTCAAGAACTAACAAACATTTTAATAGGGGTAACTCTACTGCCAAGTATCACCTTCACAATTTTTGTATATTACATGATGACATTCATATCTTTACAACTGGTATGAATCCCCTTTAGGACTGTTCATAAATGCCTCATCTACCTTATAAAGTGGGCAATTCACAATGGAGGATCTTTACCATTCAGTCCTTCTGGAAATGAAATGTTAGTCAAGGGCACAAACCTGCAGATCAAGTGATTTGGATGCTGACATTGTTGATCCATAATCCCCCTAACAACTTGTGATGTGAAAAGGATTCGAAATCAGAGCAAAACTATGTCTCAAAATACCAAATACATATCAAAATGTCTTTGGGAAGAAATCTTATTAATACTCAAAAAGAAAATACTAGGACTCATGAGTAATGTGGGAATTCTATGTGGTGGTGATGAATGCGGGAAAGGTATCGCTAGGAGTTATCCTCAGCATCTTAATAGTGAAAATAATGGTTATGATGTACCTATAAGTAACACTACCACCACAATACAAAATCATGGCCAACCTCTATCTCAACATCAACATCAAGTGATATCTTCTACCACAGAAAGGGACTTCTAGGCATTGCAAGAGTAGTGTATTGAAAGTGGGAAGCAAATAAATAAAGTATGTCCTCAAAGGGAAGGCCTAGCTAAATCCACACAATATCTACATATCTAATTTTACATGGCTACTATATATATACCCCTTCTTTCTTTTCATATTCTCAACATGTCAAAATGGAACATTTCTTACACCTTAGCAGAGTTCATATTTATGAGTCTGTGAAGGATGACACGATTGTTAGGTTTCCTTTTTTTTAACAACAAAGGAGGGAAAAATGCAGGGCTTCACAATGGAGTTCTATTGAAATACAAGACACTACCATGTTCAAGGTGATGACTTACCATAGTGATCGACAGGCTTCTGCATTGTGTCCAATTCACTTGCGCAATCTACAGCATTCATAGAGTCTAGAAAAGAGAAACCAATCTGCAATGCAGATACTGGGAAAGGCCTACAAGTTACAAACACAAGCCTTAGTTGGAGTAAGTTTCAAAACCTGTATACTTGTCTTCCAAAGCAGATGGCTTTCATGCAAAATGAGTAAACGGCTAGTAGGAAGCAAATATGGTTAAATCATTCCAAGAATGGACAGATAATAACTCCTATATTTTTCCACTTCAATTGGGTTGTTATTTTTATTTATGTATTTAGTTTCTGCGGTTTTCATCTATCTAGTAGCACACTGCAACTTTGAACTGCTACATTTTATTTGTTAAAGCTATATGTTTTTCTAGTACATAGTATATCTACATATAAGTTAAGTTTTATATTTTCACATACATCTGTACTGTGCACACCTATCCTGCAATTCTTCCAACCTTGTACTGTTAGTTTATTACCCTGCATTGTTGTAGGCTTGCCTCAGGCTTTTTTTCGTTCTAAATTTATACTATGCATGAATTTACTAAGGCCACCATTTATATGATCACTGGCAATTAATGAGTAATCATCTTTATATTGTTACCATTTCAGCAAAGTTGATAAGTTACTTAAGTCTACACAGAGCAGTTGCAGTTTTTGATAAAAAATGGCATTCATATATATTGGGGTCTGCAGGAATGTGTCAGGCAGACCACAAGCAAGGAGAGGTTGCAATTTCCCCATCTTACAGATGCAGACATGGCATGAAAGGAAAAACCCAACAAATTATTAGCAGGTATAAATTTTTTAATTGGTATATCTACATAAGTTTAAGTATTATTTTCCAACATACTCTGTACTATGCATGCCTATCTTGTAAACCATCGATCCACATGCTGTTGCTTTCCTACTCTGTATTTTTGTAGGCTTGCCTAAGTGGATGTTTTCAAAATTTATATTGTGAATGAATTCATAATGACACCAGTAATATGATGGCTGGCTATTAATGATGTTACTGTTATTAGATGTACTGCATCATCTTTATATTGTTAGCATTTCAGTAAAGCTAATAAGTTATATAGGTACACAAGCTTAGTACCTGTTTCCAATGAAAAAATCAGGGTTTAGTTTTAAGTTATAGACACTGCACTTATGAAGAAATTCCATGTCTGAGCCTTGGACAAGTTTCATGGGTCTGTAAAAATGAGTAGATAATGCGGACTGTTGAGAGTTGTGAAGCATGTTTACATGCCATCGTTGCATGTACGTTAAATTGGCTACAGAACACTTAATATATATGGTGATTAACTTCCAATGGTATATTTGATTGTTAGTGTAGATGTTCTAGGATATGTAGGAAATTTAGTCTTTTATATATGAAATCAAGTTTAGAAAAATATACACATGGTATCATTTTGTTGCTTGATTGCAGTAGGAGCAGCAGCACTGGTGAGATTACAACATCACAACAAGCAACATGATTGCCTTGCTGACTACTACAGACATGCTAATTGCCATAGATTCATATTAGCAGCCTAGATATTATACCACATGTGCTACAAGTGCATTTTTGTACACATTTAGGCATTATACCTCATGCCCTCAAGGGCCTTGTACACATTCAGGCATTATACCTCATGCCCTCTTGCGCAAGGGCATTTGTGTGCATGATGACTAGTCATGTGTACTTTGAGACACATGTATGCATGGTATATTTTGATTTCAATTAGAATTATTATTTTTATTCTAAGTGTTCAGAAAGTAGCCGAGATTCCTTTGTTTGCCTATCTTTTTCATGCAAAGATCTCTTGCTTTAATTTTTTATTTTTACTTTAGTCTGGACCTTAGGGTTTTTTACATTCTGCACTATCAATTGACACCAATATGCAGTTTCTATATTTATTTTTAATTTTTGTGGATTTGTCTGGCCATGGATGTTTCCTATTCACTTCTGTTAATGTTTCCTATGCACTTCTGTTGATTTTATGGTTGTTTTTATGCTGTAGGTTGGGCCACAAATGATCTTAAATGTGGATCATTGATTTCTTAACTAGCTGCTTCTTTCTTATTCAATGTTATGTCTCATTATTAAATATATTTATTTGAATTTGATTTGTAAGTTTAGATTTTGTAGCAAAATATCAACATACTTTGAATGAAGGAATATAGGATTTAATATTTGTTGCAAAAACCAGTTGCACCTACCGTATTTACAAAGTCTCAGGCCACACTAAGAAAAAATGTGCCTTCCAGACAACAAACTTGCCAACTCCCTCTGTCTGTCCAGGTCGTGTATTGCATCCCTCTTCTTGACACATGCATTGATTTTCTTTTTCTTTTAGAAGTTAGCAGATATTGTGGGTACATTGCTCTATGGTCTCCCTATATGATTTTATTGTCATAAATATTTTGATTGAGAGGGGACTGAAATTACTGATTCTCTTACTGTCATAAGTTTTTGATAGTATTATGGTGGCCATAAATTATGACTAGTGGCCAACTTATTTTGTACAAAAAATTTCAAATCTTCTTACTATTTTGAACAAGGAGCTCCCAAAACCCTTGCCTAAAAGCTTGAATGATTACTATTCAAATGGTAGTGAATGAATAGGTTAGCTTCCATACTCTAAAATTCTCTTTCTTGGCTTCTTAGATTTCATGTGTGGTAAACAGGTTCCATACATAGAAAACCATCAATCCCACCACTGAAGTTGGCATTTCTTCCATGAAAACCAGAACTGTGATATAGAAATAGAATATCTTAGTATATTATAATATAGAAAACAAATAAGATTTCGTGCAAACAATAAATGGATAAAAATTAATAAGAAAACATGAACCAAAACCTCACCTTGATAAAGATGCTAGTTTGTTTGAACCACAAATGTTTGTGGAGTTGTCAAATGCAAATGGGTTCACATAAGCATAACCTATAGAACAGTCTCTAGGATGTCCTCCTCCAAATTCTCTTAAATTGGTTTGTGAATTTTTACTTAGAACATGTTGTAGAAGAAACAAGTAGTTACTACACAAGGGATACAAGTAAAACAAGCCTATGAAGTCAATCTAAATGCATGGAATGTTTTCAATTGATATGAAGGGATACATGATACTAACAAATTGAATATCTTACAAGGATGCATAAGATTCATAGATTACATATTTCTTAAATATCTGAATATAGCTTATAATTTGTTACCTTTCCTACATTTGTAGCATGGTTTAATAAGACAGTTCTGACCACTTTTGACTACACAGAGTATAGTTGTTTAGGATCCTTTTGACCTTGTGAGCCGAAGTTTTATATTCCTCTTAGTGGGGAGTCATGTTTAACACTTTCTGCATGCCACTTATTCATTGAAACCATTCCTACTACCTATTGGAGCATATTCCTGGGGGCATTATCAACATATCATTTCTAGAAATCAACTGTACTAATAGTCATCTTACATAGACGACTATATGCCAAGTGGTTCATATTAATTAAAGGTTGCAAATCATCTTCCCTTTGAGGAATTTTCCCAGTATAATCGCTCCCATCTTTTTCCTCTAGTTCCTTCCAAACCTGCTTACTATAACCACAATGCAAGAATAAATGACAGTTTGTCTCTACATTTGATTGGCACAAATAATAAATACTAGGACCTTGTTGATTGATTTTCTGTATGATATCCTAGGTTAGAACCTTGTTTTGAAGTAAACATCACATGATTTTTTTTGTTTTGGAAGGGTACTTAAACTTCAATAATTGTTTCCACCACCAGGATGAATTTTCTCTATCACCTCCCTTTCTTAAGTGCTTACACCCTTCCTTTAGAGTGTATTCTCCTATAGGTGCATGTGCCCATATTAACTCATATTCCTTGTATTGTATTCTTACATGGCTAGATCTTAGGCTTTCCAATAGGTTCCTCCAAATGACTTCTTCCAATTCCCTAAAACCTAATATCTCAACCGATATTTAGCCTTACACCCATAGGTTTTGTAAGTACACATTTTTTATTTGAGACAAGAAACAATATTTTCATTCCTCAATTTCTAAATCATATTAACATGTATCTTACATTCCATACTACTTCCTACCCAAGGATCTTCCCCTCGCCTCATTGTTTAACCTTTTCCAACCCTCTAGACCAACCTCTCTCCAAATATAGAAAAGTATTTATTGTTAAAAGAATTAATAAGTTCAGTCCAGTCATAAAGAACTTATGTCAAATACTTCCAAAACCTCTGGTATTAATCAAATACAGACAGAATATAAACCATATTACACAAGAATACTGTCTGTAAATTAATACACTGTTCTGGTAGCAATTTAGTAGCGGAAAATAATAAAAGGAGCAGATTGTCCACTAATTAACACACAGGAAATTCATGATAGAAGTGATGAAAGGCACTTCAACACACAAGTTTTTGGTAAAACTTTGACCTTGGAAAAACCCCACCCCTTGGGGAACCAACATACAAGAGAATTTATTATTAAGATGAGAAATAAATGATACGGCACAGACATTACTTTCAGTATACAGTACTGTACCAACAACTTGGGAAATGTGCCAAACCCACAGTTACTAACAATAAAAACATTGTACAATCAACTGTACAACTCGCCCTTGCTAATTTCATCCTTGAAATCTGTTTACAAAAAAGCCTAGAAATATGTGCCAAAACAATTCAAAAATCACAGCATTTAATGTACCTCAATTTCTGTGCAAATACTTAGTTGTACAACCCTCAATTTCAGTTCCAACTCTATAGTATGGCCTCCTGGGAATGATGTACAGACAAAAGTGTACTCTAGTTAGCGCATTGTGAATTGTTTTCACTCCATTCTCTTGAAAAAGTGCGCCTCATCTCTTCTACATTGTCTTCATTTACTGCACCAAACTTCTCTGGAAAGGTGTGGCCAAACACTAGTAGACTTCACCTAGGAATGTGTTCCCTTCATTTTGCTCAGTTGTACTCTCTCTCTTAGATTGAAAATTGTTCCCTCAAGGAGACTCCTCTCCCCTTCTTGGAACTCATGCTAAGAAATTATGCATACTTTTCTAAGTATTTCTAATCCAATTCAAGACAGTTTCAGGAGAGATATACTTCTGAAAAACTGCTCTGCACCATAGTCCTTTTCCTTTTACCAATTTCCATACACATTTAGTTTCAAGTGCTTTGGATAAATAGAAAATGCTCTTTTGACCTCAGCCTCCCTCTTCCTTAGGTAGGGAAATCTTTTCCATTTGACCCATGGGATGCCCTTATTTTTGTCATCTTCCCTAGACCGTAAAAATATGAAGCTTAGTATCCTTATTTGATATAGGATTCCTTTAGGAATCTAGGCCAAGGACATCCAATAAATGGGTATTATTTATAGGACTTCTCTAATAAGCACCAACCTTCCATCTTTTGAAAGAGATATAAAACTCGACTTGATTTTCTTCTCAATATTCACAACAAAACACGACTAGTCTTTCAGGTAATTATTAGGCTTCAACATAAAACCCAGGTGCTTAATAAGTTAATTCCTTCATCTATTTCTACCCTTTTGTAAGGAAACAACATAGTATATAAGTCAATTTCTTATTCTTCAAACCTAGATGGAGAGATAGTTGAATTCCTACTACTTATCCATATTCCTATAGCTTTACAAAAGAGCTCTAAGACTTATTTCCATTGTTCTACCATGTTTCCAGGACATGGGAACATGGGAGATGCAAAACACACATTGGGGATGTGTGGAGACAAAGACCAAGCTAGTTTTGTTAATAACATGTAGCCTTGTTCTAAGGTTACTCCTTGTACCCTCCTACCACTTATAGAAACCTATTTTTTATATTTGTTTATAAAGAACCAATGTTTTGAACTCACCATGTTTAGCTATACAACTACTTCAATAATTTGTCATTACAATGCATTGCATAAAAGTCACACTAGAGAACAACACCAACATAAATTTAAATAGAAATCAAGGATTTCTCTCATTGTTTCAAATAAGATGTATTTGAATAATAATCAATACTTTTATGTCAACTTTTTGAATAATAAGATATATTGTGTTGACACTAGATATATCAGTCCATTAGTTAATAAAAACAAAAGTATCATAATCATCATTGCTCCTAAGGCATGTAACAATGATACAATGTTTATGGATTCCAATAGTTTATATAATCAAAATGCATGTACAGTAAATGAAAGAAAGAAAGCATATCTATAATAGTGTCATGACTATCACTAACAAATATAATTTGTGGGATTTTTATATCCATCTCTCAATTGGTTAAGAGATCATTTAGGTGTGCAATTTCCTAGTGCTAAAGAGTTTTAAAGCTTCAATATTTAACTTTTAAAGTAGATAACATAGAAATGGTTTGGATATTCAAGAAACAAGGATGGCATATACTTCAATAAATAACTTCAAGATTAGTATCAATTGAATCCTAGTTCCACATGCTTTTCCATAGTGATATTTTGTCAAAGGAAGCATGATAAACTAGTATAATATTTTTGTAGTCATTATACTTTTTCTAAAAAGAAAATGGTATTCATTCATTATATTGATGACATCCAAACTCCTAAGCCACCAACCTTGCCAATGGTATAGATAGTTTTCCTATCCCATATGGCCACCCATTGACACTACCACTTCCACCAACTAAACAGTTAATAAGAAGAAGGGATATTCAAACAATAACAAAATTAAAAAAGACAAGGATGGAAACCTGGAGCTGTTTTGCAAGAGCCACAACTACATATAGATTGGCATTAGACTCCTAATACATAGAAAATCAATTTGTTTTCAACATATAGGAGATAATCATGTATTCTCGATTATGATTCAACATAAGAATGTTAGTCATTATGTTGGTTACTTTGACCGATTCGAGGGTAAACTTATTTCTATACTAGGACTGTTAACTGAAAGTTCATTTACTTCCATCTTAGTAGCTCCCAAATCAGAACCTAGTCTTGATGCTCTTATGTCATCATATTCCCCACCGATTGTCTTCATACAATTAGCATGACCCAGAATGTTGATGTTTGAACTAGAGTGCATTCTCTCAAGATTTGAACTAAAACCTGGACTTGGTATGCTTAATTTCCCATGGGTAATACCATGATTCCTTTCCTGTCTAAGATTATCTACAACTGTTGAACCAGTTCCAGAAATGATAGCTACTTTATGAGAGAAAGGCAAGGTTCCATTTACTGAATTCCTACAATGAACAATAGGACCAAATTCACTCTTTGAAAAACAAATGCTTACTCAAGGACTGCTGAATAATTTCCATTGAATTGCTTCTTTCTCCCTACTAGTTTCCAGGACACTACGGAACTGGACAAAGGCATAAGTATGAAGAAGAAACGTTGTTATATATTCAATATCGCCAAAAGGAGAAAACGAATTTATCAAGCTCATTTCATCCACGTTCATGTAATTTGAAAAACCTATCTATAAAACTTCACTTTGCTTGAAATCCATATCCATTTTATGCATATCAGAAGATGCATAAGAATTGTATCCTGGAACCCTTAGATCTCTGAGGCCTGAAAAGCCAACAACTTCAGTACATCGTCTATTCTCTCACAGTATCGAATGTAAAACTCCTACATCCATATGTTTTGCATATCTATAAATCTATCTATAATTAATTGTAGAAAATTAAACGTGAAATATATTGTCACTAAATCCAAAGCATATTCTAGTTCCATAGTAGATTCAGTAGGACTATTATATTGAAATCACACATCCACTCCTCAAGAAATTCACATGACAAGTTGACCACCTACAACACTTTTAACATAGTAGTAGAAAAAGTATTCCAAAAAGAAAGTATGAACAATTTATTTCAAAAGTACCATGGATGGCCAGAATCCATCTCCTAAAGTAGTAAATAAGTATCCATGACAATCTAAAACCAGGAGAACCCAATTTGTACAGTTTAAAAATCTTGCAATACCCAATGCAAACACATAATGGGTTGTCAATGCTTCAATTATCTTTGTATTTTGCATCACACAAAGATGGGGTAACTGCAACAACTTCAAGGTAAACACAAAAGGCACAAAGTATCTTGTTTACAATACTATGGGATCAAGGATGCTACTGGATGGATAATAACTAAAAGTGCTGCACCATGGAATTACCACATGATATATTGGAAAAATATCCAAATATTCTACATGTGTTACCTTCAACTTGAAACGTATCATGTAAATCACCCACAAAGTGGTGACAAATTTTGTAGAATCAAGCACCATGTATACACCCTCACTGCTAAGAATATAACAGTAAGCTCCTGAGTTTTAAGTGATAAGACAACATAGTTTCATTCCTTAAAGAGATTGTAATCAAGATAGATATTCCCATAGCATGAGTTGCTTCGGCAACAATGAAGAGATTGTCATTATTGTGAACAACAAATTTGAGAATGACAAGGGTTATGATGGTAGTCACTATCGCTAGAAATTATTTCACCTTTGGGGGTTTCCTTGCTACCCATGAGGATATTGCATGTATTGGGTTCCTCATATACTTCCTCACTATCACCATTGTTTCTGATAATAGATGAATGGAGATACACTAGCCCAAAGATAAAATGATTCTTAGAACCTAAGATGCTGATCATTTTGATGATAAAACGAGCTCATATTATAATGTAAACAGTGTTAAGTTATAATATATTGATTGGGGGTTGGTCTGAACAGGGGAAAATCAAGGAAATATACAAGAAGTTGAATGATATGATTGAGCAGGGGATGAAACCTGACTGCATCACCTACAACTATGTGCTAGATGGTCTATGTAGGGTTGGGAGAATTAAGGATGCTACCGGGATTTTAGACAATATGGTGGGGAGAGGCTGCATGGTGACCACCATTAACTATAATACTATGATAATAAAAAAAAAATTAGTAGGAGACCTACCTAAAGGTCTTAAGTGATATGAGGATATGCTAGCTAGAGATTGTAACCCCAATATTACAACTTACACTTTGTTGATTAGGTTTCTCTTGAACAATCGATGAATTGCCAACGCTCTTGAAACATTTACAAATTGTGCTTCTTCTGAATATAATTCTCTTTTTTCCCCCACAATTGCAATGATGTCTGTCAAATATCTCTCCAGGTTTTTATAAACTAGTTTACAGCAAAGATGTCCATGTTAGATATTTCGACTTTCACAGGAACTCCTAATAAACGCTCTGGCTAAAATATTCCATTGTTTTACATCTACAAATGGCAAAGCGCACTATATAAATAATAACCCGCCATTGAAACATTCCTCTTTTATATGTCCTTCATAACTATATTCTTATAATAATGCAATCCTTTAATCATCACTTGGCCACAGTTGTCTTAACAAAGGTGAATAATCCTGCACTCCTGAGCATGTTTGGCTAATCCATTCCTAGGAAAAATTTACTAATTACTGCCATATCCCATTTATAGTTTATAATTATTTTACAATTACTGATAATCATTGTTTCTTCATTCACATGGTTTCCCCTATCCATCACACTCAGTTTGTATCCTTTTGTGATATATGCACAATAAGTGTAGCCATTTTTACTAATGTCTCCATGTGCTATACCTAATGCAACAAGAGAAATGGCTTAGACATCTTTGGATCCACCATGGAGGAATGAGGAGTTTTTCACCTATGAAAAAGGTTCAATTCCCATGAGGGCATCCAGCCAGAGCCCCTAAGGTTGCAATGGGGGAACCAAGGTGTTAAGGTCAAATGTTACAACTAACCCTCTTATCATCCTAAAGACCGGACAGTAACCATCATGACTGTGGCCACAATTTTAAAAGGGTAGACTGGTGCAAGGGAAGATCATAATTGATCCTACATGAAATTAACAAATATCCTTCAATTGGGGTTTGGTCATGGAAACCAACAACCCATCCAAAAATCATCTTTTCAACAAATCTTCTTAATGAGATAATTTAATTTTTGAACAATTTATCTCATCTCTTTCTTTGTGTTGTATATTTTATATACCATTTAAATGTTTTCCAAAGCCAAATTAGTTTGCGGACAACTCTCCATACATTGTATCATTTAATTGCCTGACATTAAAGTTTGAAACCCATGATGATTTGAACATGCAAGCATGCCGCAAGTATCAAATATTGAAAGTTAATCTCCCATGGAGTCTCTTTTTATATCGGCACTTTCCATGTGCTGAATTTTATATTTTTTTCCTTTTTTTCTGTTTCTATTACCTGGGTAACGATGTTGCTTGTAAGAAGAACAGGATTCCAAATAACAGAAAAAGAAGTAAAAAACCTAAGCATAACAAACAGCCTTTCAATTTTAAATGTTGCAAAATTCTAGAAAACTGTGAACATTGACATCAAAAAAGAAATCCATACTTCACCTGATCACTAAGCATTTCCCTGTGAATTCCAAACCGACTGTAAGCACCAAAGTAGCTCTCATTGATGGTATTAATTTCCTTTTCTGCCACATTTGAAAAAGTTACTTGGGATCTTTTATCTTTTGTCTTCATGAGAGAATACTTTCTAGATGTCTCCTCTACTGTGATGACACCATTGGAATTATTATTATTTGTCTTAATACCATACACTTTTTTTCTATTATTAGCTGCACCAGGACCTGTAGTTCTGCTAGCTGATTCTGCTGTGCCAAGATTTATAGAAGCTAAATCTGAGATTTCATCATCATCATCATCGGTCAAACTGTCAACCGAATTTTGTACGTCTTTCAAGAAAACACCTCCAAGTTCTCTTAGTAATTCCTCTTTGTCAACCACATCATCACCATTGATGTTCTTCATGGTGTCTTACCCTTCCTCTTCAAAGCTGTATAGCATGGAATCATCTTGCAAGAAGGGAGCAAGATATTTGTCATCCTACCAGATAAATCCACCATCTCTGCTATGATGTGAATCTGTGGCAAATCTAGAATGGTTGGATGTTTGTATATGCTTAAGAAGAGCTTCATTGGAATCTTGGACTGAACCACAGCTCCAACATCTATTTTCTGCCACGTAAGAAGTAAAAAAAGATTATGTCAAAATTTTGATCTCAGTTCAACATCAGGCCATTTATTCATTTGTTTGAATAATGCAAAATACAAAATGCAGCTTAAAAAATACTTGAAATTGAAAAAAAAAACATAACAAAACATAATAAAGGAATGGACTAAACCAATATCAAATAACACAGAATGAAGCCTTAAAATTGATTTTTTGCCACCCAACTGGTGATTCACCTTTCAAAGGATGGATTTGGTTACTTAGTTCAGCATTAGTGTATGTGTGTGGTACATGTTCTCCGTAATGAAAATTACATTGACACATCCATAAGTTATGATGGAAGCATTTGCACCAAGAAAAATTGAAAATTTATATCGTCATAAAACATGTACAGGTTCTCCCTTGGTGAGGATTTTGGCTTCTTGGAGAAATGATCAGATTACACACTTCATTTGATTTATTTTCCTTGGCCTTATGCAAAATTGTTTGCCTCTAGCTATAAACTCCCCCTCTGTGGAGTCAGATCACAATATAATATTGAATGGTAGTGGCAATTACAGAACCGTCGGCCCATCTATGAAGATAAGCTCCCCTTCTTTATCTCCTTGCTACTTTACAATTTGTTGTAACTTGTAAGTAATGCCTTCACCTATTATGCTTCTTCTAGTCTCCTCTATCAAAAATTAATTCACTTGTCATCACTCCCTTCCACCAGGACATGACCGAAATATGACGTCGTAGCCATGTCCCATACTCCCAGAACATTAAACTGGTCCATTGTATAATTAGTCAATCTAACCACCATAGAATCGTTCTTATAGGTTCTATTCAGGTTCTCCTCTGATATAATAAACCCATTAGTCAAATTCTCAAAATCATCCCCATAGTCCCCCCACCAATAAACCTCGACCCCTTCAATCATATCAAAATTGGTCACCATGACGGAGCAACCATCCAATATATTGATCACCGCTTGGAGATGATGCTATACCATCTCAAAATCTGCTGAAAACCCTACCATGGAGCTATTGAGGGTGCAATTTATTTTCAAAGAATCTGCATCTGAAAAACTTCCCAACATGCCCTAACCCATGAAAGCTATGATCTAAAACAAAAACAACAATCTCCTCATGTTTACCTCCATCGACGAATCTCAACATCCCAGTCCAGAGAGATACAAACACGCTAAGAAAATTCGAAGGAAAAAATCTTCTAAGCCACTTGGAAATTGAAAATATTCACATGAAATTATCAGAGTTTAACTGTTTCCCCTAAATTGGTTTGTAGCTGAGACATACCTTTAGGTACTTGGAGATATCCACTGCAAATTGGAACCAAATTTTAGCAAGACTGTTCGCTGAGTTCTATCCGTGTCCCATAGACGAAGACTCCAATAAAATGCTCTCTCGATCCCTTAAATGTTGTTGTGGATCTGGGTGCTGTTATTTTTGGTGTTTAGGAAGGCCGTGGCTATGGCCTTGGCTTTAAGGTGTGCCTTTGGTGTGTTTTTCTATTTGTTGGTGTAGTTGGGATTTTAATTAATTTAATTAAATATGAGCATATTTGTTGGTGTAGTTGAGATTTTAATTAATTTAATTAAATATGAGGACGTTTATAGGTATAGCATGTTTTTCACATTTTAGATAGGCATTTGGAAATTTATTTTACAAAGGATATAAGGTGTGTTTTTGGTGTGTTGTTCTATTTGTTGGTGTAGTTGGGATTTTAATTAATTTAATTAAATATGAGCATGTTCATAGGCATGGCATGCTTTTCACATTTTAGATAAGTATTTGGCAATTTATTTTTATTTTTATTTTTTTTACTGTTTTTTGGAAATTCTAAACCATTACCAATGGGAGTAAATATTTGGACCTTTAAATTCTGTTTCATGTAAATCATTAGTCTCAACCTCAACCCTTAGGCCTTTGGCAATTATATTTTGATTTTTTTAATTCGGGGTAAATCATTAGTCCCAAGGTCGTATCCAAATTAGCCTATAAAAACTATAATTATATGCCAAGGTTATGTAAATTAGCCTTATAATTAACATTATATGCCAAGGTTTAGTGGGTTTAAAGGTTTAGCGAGTTTTTTTATATGTCAATGCCATGTTCAAATTAACGGCATATAGTTGGGTTGCATTAATTCAATTTTGTTAATATAGGAATGTGTAAATACATATTATATATCTGTTAGAATTTAATAAAATGTACAAATTCATTGTCAAATTTATAAAAAAATTTATTGTCGGAGTGACAACTAAAAATGACCAAATAAATGACCAATTGTTATGTGGTCATTTTTAGTCTAGATATCCTGTGACCAAATTTGGTCATTTATCTTGGTCGTTTTTAGCTAGTTTTTATCCCGTGACCAAAAGTGGTCATTTATCTTGGTCTTTTTTAGTTGGCTCACTTAAATTTATCAATTTTGCTCATTTATCCTTGAAAAAAACTCTGGTGACCAAAATTTTTGGTCTTCTAGTCACTAATCTCTCATTTTTCACTAGTGTCTTTCCCTTCCAGCCTTACATAACTAGGAACTCCATCAAATGGATGTCAAGTATGCATTCTTACATGGTGATTTACAGGAGGAAATTTACATGGAACAACCTCCTGGATATGTTTAGAATAACTCTAGCCTTGTTTGTCGTCTTAAGAAATACTTATATGGCCTTAAGCAAGCTCCTAGAGCTTGGTATGCCAAAATGGATAGCTTTCTCCTTGACACTGGTTTTTCTAGCTGCCATTCTGACCCCAATGTCTATACCAAGAAAGTAGGAAACCATCTCACCGTACATGTTCTTTATGTTGATGATATTATCCTTACTAGTAGTGACCCTAAGCTTTTAACCCATGTGAAATCCAGTCTTAAGCAAAATTTTGAAATGTTAGACTTAGGACATTTGCATTATTTTCTTGGTCTCCAAGTCTTGCAAACCAAAGAAGGAATATTTATTTCCAAGTCTAAGGATGCTTGTGACCTTCTTCGTCACTTTCACATGGAAGATTGTAAACCAGCCCCTTCTCCCTTCCAGACTGGAGTCAAACTTTCTGCCACTTGTACTTCCCCTGAAGTAGATGCCACCATGTATCGTCAACTTGTTGGTTCTCTTATACTTGACTCATTTCCGTCCTGACCCTTCCTTTATTGTTGGTTGTGTTTTGCGTTATATGCAAACACCTCATGAAAGTGACTGGAAAGTAGCAAAGAGAATACTTCGATATATTTGAGGTACAATTCAGTCTGGGATTCATTACAATACAAGGGGGACACCTTTGTTGGTTGGCTTCACTGATTCAGATTGGGGCAGTGACCTTGATGATAGAAAGTCTAATACAGGTTATGTTTTCAGTCTGGGATCTGGACCTATAACTTGGGCTTGTAAGAAACAACAAGCTCTTTCTCTTTCTTCAACAAAAGCAGAATATTGAGTCGTAGTTAATGCCAGTTAGGAAGATTTATATCTTTGACAGATCCTTTCAAAGGTTGGATTCAAGCAGAAACATCCTACTTCACTTTGGTGAGACAATCAAAGTGCCATCAAGCTTGACAAAGATACAGTTCTACATCAACACAACAAACACATTGACCCACATATTCACTTCTCCAGAAATCTTGTTCATGATCGTGTTCTTGAAGTGCTCTATTTCCCTACAGATGATCAAGTTGCAGACATCTTCAGCAAGTCTCTTATAGAAGTGAAGTTTTCTAAACTTTGATCTATGTTAGGAGTTTAGGAATGTGTCATCAAGGGGGGTTAGGATCTAATGCCTCCTTCCTTCTCCTAATAGTGTCACTTTTGTAAATCCTTCATTCCTATCCTAAGTTGTTCTTAAGGGGGAATGTTAGAATATTTAGACACTTAGGAGTTAGTTAAGATCAACTTGTGTAACATATCCGTTAGGTAAAGTGTGTTTCTTTAGTATGCATTAGGATGCATTTGTAAATATTCTAATTTGACGGTCACGATATGCTCTAGACATAGAGTGATCCAATGGTTCAACTTCTCTTAGATTATTCCTACCATTGATCTGTGGCTTAACACCTGATTGGTCCATGATCTCTATTTAAAAAGCATGGGGGCTCCTTGGCTAGTTGATCGATTATGAGAAGCTCATTTGTAAATTTATTTCTTTTGCATAATAAATTGCTCCAAGTATCTATTTGGCTGGGGCCGTGGATTGTTTCCCTCTCAAGGGTTTTAACCACGTCAAAATATCGGTGTGTTGATCTGTGATTTGTTTATGTGAGTGGCTACTCTTGGTGTTCAGTATTTTGGGAGTACCCTATGTACCCAAACACTTCCATGCCCTTGGTCCTGCAATTATTTCCATCAACCATAATATTATAGACAACACTAATTATTAGTAGTGGTTCATTGCATATCTAAAACCCCATTATTGTTTCCATTATGCACTATTGCATGTCTGCAAAACATATTCACTGGCACTATGCCCTATCTATTAATATTCCTACTAGTGCATATTCATCTAACCTATCAAATATTTTGCATTCCAAACATTCCTATTCCACATTTTTATGTACATGGAATTCCTAAAATAAATATATTGGCAAGAGAAGAATTGACTTATCATAGTCAATCCAATTTCATGGCTTCTCTGGGAAGGAAGTTGTAGCATGACAGCCATGGTTCTCTACAACTACATGTGTAGAACTCCCTTTGGGGAATCCCGCAAGTCTAGCACTAAACCTTCCTTCAGGATTTAACTTGTTCTTTAATTAGCAACATACAAATTTGGCTCCTTAGCAAAATATTTTTCCTCGTGCTTGTTGAGGGGGTATTCCCGGTATCTCTTCTGGAAACACCTTTGTAAACTTACTTAAGACTGGGTATGCCTTTACCTGTGTTTGAAATTATTTAAGGATCAGGCCCACGACTCGCACTGCATAAAACTTGTAGCATTTTTATACCTTTCTTTAACTGCAAGGAAGATGTATACCTTTAAGAAATAGGCTTGCTAAAACCCCTTACCTTCCTAAAAATTTTATCCTCAACCACATAAGTAAATCTTTTTATCAAACCAATACATTATTACTTTATGCTTTGCTAGCCAGTCTATGTCAATAATCATATTATACATAAAACTGCATGTCTACTAAGGTTAATATCAACAACATATGCATGAATAAAAATCTAACATGATTAGATTTCATGACTCACAAGGATTCTAGGATTCTTATTCATTCTATTCACTAATATGTAAACATATTTTCACGTCCCTGCCCCTCATACCGACAATGGAGAGGACGCGAGGTTCCGCACCGTGTTTATCAAGCACATTCTACATCTCTTCCACTCCTAGTCTTTCATACAGTTCAGACTGAAGCAACGATGGAATACCCAACAATTACAAGGTTCTGGGATTGTAGGAAAACAACATGGGATCCAAAATCCGATTTCCAACTGAGAGAAAATACCCCCCTAACAACCATTCGATTTCCCATGGATGTTTCAACCCTAACATGGCCAAAATGGAGTCAACGCACCCAAGAAACCATGGGTCTCTTCTCCCATTCCCTGGGAAACACTAACAAACAAAAATCCCCATCGTGGGCATGTGGAATGACACCAAAACACCCAGCATAGATCCCAGCCACTATAGGTTAACAAAAACACTTCATAGCCATGGTAAAAACACATGAGACTAGACAAAACATGACTAGGGAAAACGCACTACAACTCCAAGGAAATAAGGAAGAGAAGGGCATGGATGCCTGAAGGCATCACAGACTCACATTGACCAAAACATGAGGGAGAAAAACCCTATGAGGTTCCCACTATGTGAGGAAAAACCCCCTGCGTGAGTGGAATACTGCCCACCTCCATGCCTTCGAAATGTGACTGGATTTCATCCCATGAGGAAAGAAATGGGTGAATCCTTCTTGGGATGCGTGAGGGAGACCCACGTGCATGAGGGATGGGTAGTGAATCCATGACATGGGCTCTTACTTGCCCAAGAAGACAAGAAAATGTTTTTTGATGACTGGGCAGAAAAGACAAAAAAGATAGATGAACCCTTTTATGGATTTTCCCATAGGATCAAGGGTTTAATTATTTCCCCCCCTCCCAATTCCTTATGAAACCATGCCCCCATATATTTAACGTTGCGGTGCATAGCTAGTCGTGGTATTTTATTAATTAGCATTTTACATGATGCCTCAACATATAATGCCTGGCTAGCACATAAACCATTGGCATTGATTTTAATCGCCAAAACATAAAACACTAAATCCATGGTGGGGCCTTTGCCTTGAGATCCACACCATGATTTAATACAATATTTAGATCACATGCAGTTTAATACTATGGGGTCAAAACCGGGGTGTTACACATATTTACTTCATAGGAACAAATTTAATTACAATGCATATTTTCTTCACCATAAGCACCCTTCTGTTTTCTTTTGGATGTCCAAGTAAACACACTAAGTGTTAACAATAATCTAAGTTCTCATCTGAGCTATCCAACACCAAGATAATTAGATGTAAAACAATCAAATTATACCTTATGGTCTTGTACTTTATCTTCACCATCCTCATATAATATCAATTACCTTTTTTTAGCTCTGATGGCTGATAGAACTAGCTAGTGCTTTGTATGCTTTACCTTGCTAAGTTGGCATGGATTCATCATTCTTGTGGTATTGCAACCTAAGGTGGCTCCTGGATCACTTAATATAGTAGAGTTGGGATTAGAATTAATACCTTCCCTTCCCCATGGTCTCCACCAGTTTCATTTCAGCAAGGTATTGAATATATTCCAAGGCTCCCTTAGCAAGGTACTTTTAATAGGGCCCTAAGGATATACTTTCCTTGAATAAGACCCCTCGATAACTTGCATGCGAAGGATGTTAGTACCACATTATACATCCTTCATACTTGATAATTATACTTCAAGTTAATTTTCAATAAGGCCACCTGAGTCATGCTTAATCAGTTACACGATTAGTACTCACTCTTAAAAAAAAAACATCACTAAATTAGATGCAATAATTCTCAGATAGTTGAGAACCAAATGGGCCCATAACAACCTATGAATTTTCACACAAAGAATAACCCCTCAAAGAATAACCAAAATCATTTATATAACAATCCTTATGCATACCTGGTCATCAATTCATAACATCTTAACCTATTTCAGTCCTATCTCCATCATGTAAAGCCCACCAAGGGAAACCATACATGCATAGAGCATCAATTTTAGTACAATAATCAAAATCATCAATCATCACACACCCATTAGAGTACATGGATCAAAATCTGCCCAATTAATATACATCCAGGGTACATTAACCGACATTTCCTAAGCAAAAGAACGATTATCATTTAGCATGCTTCAAACAGAACCAGGTGTTCATGTGGCTCTGTTGTACATAACAACATGTATTTATACTAAACATTATAATACAATTATTAGAACGAAGCTTCCCATAATTCAACAGAACTATATGTTCCCAAAAGGCGACAGGGTTGAAACCTGTAGCTTTGATACCATATGTAACATCCCCAAAAACCTGCAAAAAATGCACATATGAAAAAATTTGCAAATATAAATTCTTTCACATGTATTTGGATAGAACATTTCATAACAAATCAACCTTAGGATAAAATAATAAACAATGTTAAATTTACATATAGGAATCCACTTTGGTAGTCAAAAAGTCGTTTCCGCATTGAAAAAGAATTTCCACACTCTGCATTCTACACTTCCACACTTCCTCTTTCCACCCTTCCGACCTTGGAAATCAGGAATTGGAAACATAATGTGCGATGAAAACACTTAACGGCTCTTCTTCCTTCCACCTTCCACACTTCCGCTTTCCGCCTTTCCAACCTCGGAATTAGAAAGTCAGAAATATAGCGTTCGATGGATTCCTTCAACCACGGTTCTGCCTTCTGCCTTTCACACTTTTGCTGTGGAACTCAGAAGTAAAAAACCCAACTTTTTCTTAGAGATTTCCACTCTTGTTCTGCTTTCCTCCTTCCGTCTTCTTCCTCTCCACTGCGGGACTCTGAAGTCAAAACACCAACCTTTCCTTAGATACTTCAGCTCTTGTTTTTCTTTCTTCCGTTCACCCTTCCGCTATGGAACTCAGAAGTTAGAAAACCACCTTTTCAATACCTTCCCTTAACCACTTTACATCTTCCACCTTCCGCCTCTCCGCTAGGGAACTCAGAAGTCAAAAAACTGACAAATGACGAAGTCCCATATCCACAACTCCACCTTTCGCATTCAATCTTTTCCTTTCCACTTTACGCTATGCATTAAGGGATTTTTTAGGTATAAAATGGGCCTCATAAAGAAAATAATAAAATAAGAGTTATAATAATAAAATAAAAGTTCTAAATTTTGGAGGGGAACAAGAAAAATTATTTTTTCTTATCGTATTTTTGGCATATCTCCTTATTGGTTCACCCAAATTTGAAGTTTTAGGACTTGTTAAACACAAAATTTAATTATGGATCAAACCCATACCCACATGGCATACTTATGAGGTTCCCACGACACCAAAAAATGAAAATTTCATTGAAACAACGTATTTAAATATTAAAATGCATTTTTTATTGAAATTTTCATTTATGGGTGTCGTGGGCACCTCATAAGTATGCAGTGTGGGTATGGATTTGATGTGGAATTTAATTTCGCATCCAACGAGTCCCCAAACTCGAAATGTGGGTGAACCGTTAAGGAGATATGCCCAACATACGATAAGAAAAATGTAGTTTTTATTTTTCCCTCCATTTATTTTTACAAATTTTACCCTTATAGTTGACATCATCATTTTGAATCCTATTGGTTCTTATCAAGTGAATTTTAAGGGTACAAATTTTGTTTTGAAGCCCATTTTTGACCTCAAAGCTCCCCTAATGGCAAATCGTGGAAAACTTAAAGTTCTCATGACTTAACCTTTCCTCTTCGCTTTCCTATTTTCGTTGTACGGATTGCAGATCGCAGAAGTTTTAACACTCTTAACTTTTCTTTCCACTTTCCTCTCTAGGGATCATGGATCACGGAAGCTTAACCTTCTTAAGACTTAAATTTTCTTTTCCACTTTTCGTGTTCCGCTATGTGGATCACAGATCGTGGAATTCTTAACATTGGTTTTCTGCTTTTCGACATTCAACTTCCTCCTTCCACAAGCAGATTCCGAAAGTCGGGAAACTACATCTTAACTTCAACTTAGTCACATTTTGACTTTTAAACCAGAATTGTGGTCTTCCTAAACTTAAGCGAATGCATTGGAAAACTCAGGCATATTTAGATGCAAAATACATGAACATTTAACCACAATAACCCCTATTGGATATCTGTGAGAAGCTCTGAACACATTCAACTCATTCATAAGTAAATAAGGGATTTCCACCCTGTTGAATCTTACAGGGAGGAATAACAAGTGTAGAAATATCATTCGTAACTATAAGTATTATCCATGAACTTCACTAGGCATGGGATGGTTCAACTCAAAGCAAAAATCCATCCTCCCCACTAGGGAACAAATACACAGGGTGATTAAACCAGGGAAAACATACAGTAAGCCAGTATCTCTTTTCAGAAAACGTTAAGACATTAAAGGGAAGCCTCAAACAAGTCACAGTCATTCAAACAGAGCAGGAGTCTCCACTTCCTGAAACTCAGTCAAACCTACGAGTTATACTAGGTTGAAAGGCAGAGTGGGTGTATTCCAAGCATCCATAACCATCCCAACTGACTAGGAGTACCTCTCCTAGGAGAATGACAAAACCCAATGTAGGGAATCAACATAGTAGGTGTACCATAACAGTAATACACTACATGACCAAATCAATCAAGATCATAAGAATACACACCCATTCACCCAGACCATATTTTCAGAATCAATGCTATAAGCCTACTCAAAATATCAACTCTAAATCTTGTAGATATGCAACGATAATATTTGGGTTGCAGAGAGAAATGACCCTTGGAGTGATCAATTCAACGACGATTACAAAATTCTTAAAGGACGTGTATCTTCACTAGTTCTGTGACTGAGATCGGTATATCTACAAATGAAAACAATTTAGCTGAAACAAACTAACACCTGGGATAAGCGTTGGGAACCAGAGGTGATCGTGGATAAAACACCTTTATGATCAAGGATAGAGATAGATCTCAGAGGAGATCAATGGCTGTGAGCCATTTCGCGGGGAGAACTAGCACGAGGTAATAAAATCCCGGTGTGCACGAAATCTTTATACAATTCACCTTATGATGTTTGACGTCCACCACCGATCTAGATCTCACAGTCCTCGGAAATTTTGCAACATCAACTAGCAGGGAAGTTAACAATGGCGAGGTGTGCGAAATATTTATACCACCTACCTTTTGGTATTTGAGGTCCACAGTGGATATAGATGTGACGGTCCTCAGAAATTTTGCAGGCTCAACTAGTAGGAAACTTAACCGCGGCGATGTGCGCAAAATATTTAATACAACTTAGCTTGTTCTCATAGGAGTCCATCGTTCGTTGAGCGTTAAAGAGGCCATAGGCCAGGATGTCTAAACTTACTAGTCTGGCTAAGGTTAGAATAGACTAAAAACATGTATCAGGCTATCTAAGACTATACATAGCGGGTTTGGCATCGCAAGCACAGTATGTTCGTAAGCAAACATTTCAGAGATTAAGAACATCCAGGAAGCACTTATGTGAGAATAGACACCTGTTTAGCAACAATACTTTCATAAGCAAACCTAAGTTATTTTCTTATCATTCAACAACATTGAAGTATAAAGAGTACATCTACAGACTCCCTAAGCTCATCAGTCAATGTAAATCATCCAGTAAACTGGTGATTCTTTTAAATTGCTAATACACCAATTCAAATTCCATTTCCCAATACAAGGTACCATCGTCTAGCAATAGAGTATGGAAAAAAATAGTTCATAAGCATTATTCTAGCAACAGCTCTAAAGTTACCATTTATCATTTCATTGACGATGAAAACACATAATTGCACATAAACCACATACCCGAAGTTCAATAAAATAGCAGGAGAAAAGCCTCATTGGTGAAACCTGAATGTAAAAAAGCCACAATGAAAGGGGAACAACCACGTTCCACCCAACTGTCGTCCTCAATCACCCCCGAGCTAAACTATGCATGTCGATATCGGTGACAGTTAAACTCTTTCCAATTCACCAGAGAGAAATCACTTGCCTAACACAGAGTGCTCCCACAACTAGTATATCCCTTCCATAATACTTAGCCTCCTTATTTATAGTTTTTGTTTTGTCTAGGTCTTTTGCAGCTAATGGCCAATTCCTCCAAGAATTTTCGTTGTCGTTACATCCTTGATTTTCCCAGGGTGGGTCTAGCGCCATACTGGAATTTCCACGCCTAGTGTAACCTCCGTGAGGTTGATTCTCCACGTCCCCCACTCTCGCATGCATAATTTCCTTATTCAACATGGTTGTCCCTATCATTCGGATTTTTATTACAAGCAAAATGTTTCAATTACATTTTTCCTCCAAGGACCGATTGGCATATTCTAGGTCAGCCAATCACATTCAAACAAAATAAAATAATAAAATTAATATTACAAAAAAATATTTGTGTATTGAGGGATATTACACCTTGACTTTTTTTTTTCAGAGGATATTATTACACCTTGACTTAGACTTTGGCTCAATGTAATAGGATAAATTAGGTCGGTATTTTGTACTTCTTTCTCCACTTCTAAAGAAGCTTGAGAAAAAGGTCTGGTTTCTAGCAATTCACAAAATACATTAAGATATTTCTCAATACTTGTTTGAACCTCAACATTTTTACATTCATTTTCAATAGAGTAATTAGTTTCTTCATGTGAGGATGATTTTTGAGTTGATAGTTTCTCGGGATTTTCAGGATCTTTAGACCTTTTTCATTCAAATGTTGTCTTCAACGTTTTCAATCTATAACTTATTACCCTTTCAACAACTTTAGAAAATGATTTGACCACACAAATCCTTCCTTTGTTGGATAATCTTCAATGTTAATGATCACATTTTCTTTCAATGAAGGTTCAAAAATTGATTTGCCATTTAACTTGAACTTATTTGTCGGTTTAGTATAATGTTTTGTTAGCGGATATATTTATTTCAATTCTTGTTTATCTTTCTGAATTTCTTCATGACTCCTTTTACCAGACCAACTTCCCGAGGGCTCAACTTTCTTTAACTTTTATTTTTTATCATATTTTGAACCAAATTTCTTCACTATCAATTCAAAGGATACCATTTTACTCTTTCCTCTATCACCGTCTACCTTCTCAGAATCATGGTTTGTTTTATTTTTCTCAAGAGAAAAAATTACTTTCCTAGAATCATCTCCTCCCCTGCTTCTAGGTTTTCTAGTTTTTTTAGTACAAATATATGTCTAAGCCCTCGCGTACTTATTATCTTCAATTTAAAAACCAGAGAACATCAACAAATGACTCCAACCCAACTGTGTCTTTCCTATTTCTTCCATGATCAACATTTTAATTAAAGCTTAATGAAATATACTATGCTGAGTGCTTTATGGGTAATCCATAGCTTTGCAGACATTTTTGTGAGGGTTTTTAGCAGACAGAATTATGGTATATTCATTCTAGAAGTTCCATTTAGGTGCAATAAAAACCTCAGGTGATATAAGTAAACGGTAACATATCTACCTTCTTCGTTAAACTGTATCTGAACCAGTTTCAACAGCTGACTCCTCTCCTCTTTAAGCCATGCTCGAGGAATCATCTTTCACTAGTCAGGATTCTGGAATTCTTCCTTAAGAAATTGATTGCAACTGGCCACTTCAATGGTTTAGTGCTTCAACAAACATTCACCATCCACGAGAAACCTTCTACCTACTACCATCAAAGTCTTTGTCACCAGAAAAATTAAATTGACAATTGTATCTTGAAGACCATCAAATCCTTCGACAAAAGCTCGGGCGACCCTTGTATGGTGTCTCTACAACTTTTCACAAAAATGGAACCATCCTTCCTCTTTAAATTTTTTCTCATATTATAAATAATATTCCAAGACTTATACTCCCCTCAAGTTCGTAGTGAACCACATGACCACTCTTATAAGGAGCCATATTTCTCTCACAGGTAGATTACACAAAAAGACAGTGAAATTTCTTCTTCAATGATACCACAAGTACATGAGAAAAGTTCATTCGAAACACAAAGAAAATGAACATAAACTTCACTTTTGGAATTAAATTTGTAATCATTAAAGATCAAAGGCATAAAGCCTCATAAAAATTGGACAAGACTACAGCACGCTCCATGATCTAGTGATATCCCATGTTGTCATGTTATTCGTTCTTCATAATTGCATATATCCTTCACTGGATTTGGAACATTTTATTTGATGGGAAGTCGGTTTAGCAAATAATATTTTTGATAGATTCAGTGGCAAAAACACTTGAAACTTGGTAGCATTTAAACAACAAATTTGGTAGTGCTGAAAATTTTGTAGCGCCAAACATTTCTAACAAAGTCGCTCATTTTGCTGCAAAATTAGAAATTCTCAAATGTAGAATATATAGATCATTGAGTTCCATAGTCCTGAAATATAAGGACTTACCAAATACCACATTATAGAATTGTGCAACTCCTTAATAACGTCATTAACTAGCAACTAATTGAAATAGATAAACTTTCAAGCAAAGCATAGAAGTCACAGAAAAAACATATTAGGAAAAAAAATTCTTTTTTTGCAAATGCTTAGGGATTTAAAATGTTACCAATAGCGATTCAGGCTTAAGGGAGTGAGAATTTTAAGTAGCATATTTGAGTACTAATAGGTGGAATACTCAATAGTGACGGGTCCTAGGCTCAACCGTAAATATATGAGACTCAACAAGTTGTCAATCTTAGCATAATTTTACAACCAATCTCTCAACATGAGAACATCTTCTCATTCAAATAAACTAAAGCATGATGATACCTAAAGGTTATGTCGATGATTCTCCAAGCATTCACATGTCTTCAATGAACTTATCAACGTTGTTGGTTTTCTCTCACAACACACACAAACCATGACACCATTAATCATGTTATTCTGTTTTGAATATCCTTTTGAAACACCTTATAATCCATCCTCCCCTACATTACAAGACATAATGAACTTATCAACGTTGTTGGTTTTCTCTCACAACACACACAAACCATGACATCATTAATTATGTTATTCTATTTTGAATATCCCTTTGAAACACCTTATAATCCATCCTCCCCTACATTACAAGACATAGTTGGTTCCCCTATACTATCCACTAGTAAACTATCTAACCATCTAATCGTGTTCTTCCAACCAGAAGTTGATCACCAAGACTACCAATCATATGGGATTTCTTGCAACCTTAGTTATATTTTCTCCACATGAAAATAACCATGCCATTTCTAATAGAACTTTAGTTGTGTCCTTACATTCCCCCCCACTTAAATTCTCGACATCCTCGTCAACATGACCTGATCGCCTTATTTAATGAAAAGGTTATCGGAGGTGAAGAGAAACTTCTACAATTTCCACATTCCAACAAGGATGTACTTTTCATTCTACTTGATCATCTCACACCACTCAAGAATCCTTGTTTTCCTGTAGCACTAGTGTGACATTAAAAGTTGGGCATGCCAACACGTGACTTGTATCGCACGAAATACACCTAACATGCCCAGACTAAACCCTATCTAATCAAATTTTACTCGTTGATTATTAGAGTTTTTGTTTAATTCTATACCATGCCACACCTTTGTTGGCAAGGTATTAGAGTGAGCAGAGTGCCCCTCCACCACCGACAAGAAGGACTTCGATAGGGAGAAGAGTTAAGCGTGGCAAAGGAAGAAACCGACAAGTGTGGTAATTTTGGTCAAGTTAGTTAGGAGATTTCTCAAGTGGACCATTTTGTAACGGCTTAGTAATCCTATTAGTAGAGTTCAAAGATGATAGATCTGGGAGGGAATTAATCAAAAATGGGAGAGAGACATTATGATACAATGAATGTATTTTTCTGGTATGAGGCTAATCGACGAAGGGATTTTAAGTCTTTTGCGTTTTATTTTTGGTGTTAATGTAATGAAGGATCTGTTGATGACATAATTTTGCTTCTTGTTTGTTTTTCTGTAAGATGCGTGCCCTTTTCAAAATAGTCTAATAATGAATCATGTGAAATTGATGATGATGTGATCTATGTGCTTGCTTAGTTAAATCTGGATGATGCAAACCCTTGGAAAATGTGTTGGTTTACTATATGCCAATGTCCTTGATACGAACCTGAATCGTAATGTTAGCAAGTCTTTGTCGATCTAAATCCAAGTGATTAGTAATGTAATGATATGGTATTAGCGAAACCCTGGATATTTGGATGTTGTAGTAGATAGTGTGAAAGTCCTCTTCCCACTACGGAAACATGGTTCTTACAACCCTCTCTGAGACATATTGGGTGAGACTGCACCTGGTTTGCAGGTATTGCTCAATAGGGTAAAACCTGTTCGGGTCAATGTTTAGGGAATTTTCATCGATGGTTGTCGACATATATGTAGAGTGAACCCATGTCAACAAGATGGTGTCAACAACCATCACCACCCAACCATAGACAATTTAAACTAACCTAGCTTGAGAGAACCATACTTGAAGAGCTCATTACTCAACATGAGGTTACATTGTTATCTTGCTAGGATAATAAATGATAGTCCATAAAGAGCATTTATTTCATTCGTCAAGCATTTAAATATTTTTCAATGCAGTTATCATCATTGTTTCCTTGCAAGAACAACACACAATCCATCACAACACCAATCACATCGCAATGTGCTAAATCTTGTCATAAAATACCTTGTTAATTTCTTAGTGATATCAACCTATGTGCTAATACAACATCCTAATTATCTTGTAATCTACCACCTACAAATCAATCACCAAAATTACCAAATTGTATGGGCTCTCCATACACCCTTAATCATGTTTTACAAAAGTTTTACCATTAGAAATAATCATTCAATTACAAATAGTAAGACATCCAACCTTCAAATGAACCTTGCTAGGTTGTTTCATCTATTTTCCAATGCTTAATTCTTACTCTAAAGATTTTGAATAAAGAAAAAGGGAGGTTGCTAAGCAACAAGTCCCTGCCCTAAGTTATGAAGCTATTCAGCAATGAACCAGATGATGTTCTCTATGCGTTGATGCTGTGTGCACTCTGGTATCCTTGGAGTGTTGTCTGTGCATGGATCCAATAGGATCTTGAAATGATGGAGATACTACTGCATTGAGCTATTGCAGTTTAATTCAGTCATCTTTGATTCATGTGCATTGAAACTCATGCAAAAAAGAGTGAAGCAGATCTATGATCTAGAGTTCAATTTGAATTTGTTTTCCCTAAAACATGTTAGTGAATTTGTTTTTCCATCAACATAGATCTATTTAAAAGGGATCGATACAGCATTCATTGCATAGGCTTCGATCACAAACACTTTCCTCATGAATGCTTAGGAGGTGGAGATAGGTACAGTTATATACTTATACGGGATAGGATGGGATTAACCACAGAAGACAGAAACTTACCGAAGGTGGGGATTTGCATGCTTAGACATGAACATTCTTTGTTTCGATCGTTGGAATTCAAAGCAGATGGACAAAGACTAAACACAATTTTAATTTAATATTTGGATGGTTTTCCTAAGAGAAACATAAATACATTTAAACTATTCATTCCATATAGATTTGGGATTGCAGTTATATATCTATACATTGAAATATTAGGCAATCTTGTATAAAATTTGCAACGAAAATCTATTTGATTGATCTTGTAAACTTGTGCTATCATGTGCACATTTATATTTTACCAAAGAAACCTGCACAAGGAGAAAACAGAGTATCAATCTATGATAAACTAAAACTGTGAACAAAACATTAATACTTCCTCCCTGGGGAACTCATGGTGTAACACCCCGGTTTTGACCCCGTTTGCATGATGTATATATTGTAATTAATCGTGGTGAGGAGCTAAAGGAAAAAGCCCCACCATCGATTTGGTTGTGTATGTTTCGGCAATGAGGATAGTTGCCGATGGTATATCGTCCTATCCGACACATTATAGTTTGGCATCATGTAAACACGCACATCAATTAAAATAAACCCACAACCAGCTACGGCAGTGCAAAGTTAAAATGAAAAGGGCATGATTCCAAAGGATAAGGAGTGGGGGATGTCAAACCTTGGTCTTCCCTTGTCTCATTCAACCTCTTGAATGTCCTGTTTTGTTAGTTGGGGCAGTTAATGCTGAGTGGTGGTGGGTGTGGCAGGACTGTCAGTCCTTGCCCACGTGCCCACTCCACCAGTGGATTCTTCCTCTTCACTTGTGTGGGGCAGAAAAAACACACTCCACTCTTCCACGACTCCATTCTCCTCCATTCCTCCATGGTTGTGGTCTGTTCATCCTCACGCAGAGCCGTGGTCTGTTCTCCTCACGCATGGAGTTGACCTTTTTGGTCTCCACCATTGTCGGACTGTGAAGAATCGCTGTGAGACCTCTTTTGTTGTGGATGGACTGTTGTTTCCCACACTTTGCTGGCTACGTCCTTTCTCCTCACGCACAGGAATTCTGCGTTGGTTTTCTTCACACATGGAGCGGGTGAAATCGTGGTTGTCACTTAGGTTTTTCAGGTACAGAAGCCATTTTTACGCTCAGGGACTGTGCGTATGTTTCCTTACCGATTTGTGGCCCGTGCATATGTTTTCCTCTGTGTTTTGTGGTTTGGTGCAAATTTCCCCCACGCACAGACCGTTGGAGTCATTTTCCCATGTTGTGAGCCGTGCTCACTGATTATGTTTTGGGACTGTTTTCTTCCCCGCGTTTTGTTGGCTGTGGTGCCCAATTATGTTTTGGCCACTATGGATTCCTAGTGAGCCGTTTTCTGCCATCAATGATGTCTCTGTTTTGTGGACTGTGTGACGTTGCCATAGCTCTCACTATGAAGTTTGGTTGCTGAAGTAGCCTGGTTTTGGGTTGCTGCTGAGTTGTTTTGGCCATGCTAGGGCCAAGAAAAACTTTGAGTTGCCTTGTGGGCTTGAGTTGTGTTTCCTCTTTTGTTTGGGACTGTCCCCGGTTGTCTTTGCCTTCATCACAGAGCCGTGAGTGGGTTGTTTGCTGTGGTATGCAGTGGGTGGTCTATGGACTGTTGAGAGTAGGATTAGAGGCTGGGTAGGCATGAGAATACTGGTGTAGAGGCCACCAGCTTGGCATTTATCCTATCCCAGCTCCTTGACAACCTAGGGAACCCTATGGTGTGGGTTTGGCTATGTGTTGGAAAATCTTCGCTATGTGTAAGCCCGCATTGACCCTTATTCCTTGAGGAATCATGCTTAGCTCGGGGGTGGCAGTGTTGCTGAGACATTGATGAGTACGTTGGCCTATGGTTGGGTGGAATGTTGCAGCGACGTCGCTGGTTGTGGGGAGAGCTCTTCATCAAAAGATAAGTACTCCTGATTGTTTCATCTCTGCAATTGTATCTATGGTTTCATGAATTATGATGAACATGTTGAATGCTGGAATGTATATGTTTGCTTCCGCTGTATCTTGATGAATTATGAATCCCTGTATGATGGATTATGCATCTTAGCATATTCCTGTTATGCATTATGTTCAAGCTTTTAATTTCAGCATTGATGTCTATCCATGTTCTTGGGGCTGTTTCCCTAGATATATTGGTGTTTGGTCGCGTCTTCTTCGCCAGTCGGAGGGTCGGGGACGTGACAGAGTGGTATTAGAGCTCATGTTGCAACATGGGCCTGAATGGACCACCAAGATGCAGTGATGGAGGGTAGAATTACCTTCTATGCCTAGTAGAGATTAGAAATGGATGATAGAAAGATTCCATGAAAATTTTTCTAAGTGTTGAACAGTCAGTTCATCGAAACATTTAGTGGAACGGACTTCCGATGTAGCGAAAGAGTTAGAAGGAAGCGTGTCCGACGGAGGATAGTTGGAGGGAAAATTTTGAAAATTTTCAAAGTGTGTAGCATCTGTCGGTAGGGAATAGATGTTGGGGTCATCGACACCGCGGAAGAATTTAGCGGTTGTCTTTCCGCTGTTGCGGCTGTCGAAGAGACTAAAACGCCGATGCGGCAGTGGTTCCGGTTTCCGACAGTAGGAAAGTTTCAAAAATTTGGATTAAGTGTTAAAATCCTTGGCCATTGGAAGTAGAAAGTTGTTCGAGCGTCCGCCATTGCAGATGGCTAAACAACTACGCGTCCGACGGGTAAGGTCTCCGACCGCAGACGCTATGAAGAAAGTTTGAAAAATTTCTCTAAGTATAGAAATTGTCGGCTATGGGAAGAAGATAGTGGTTTGATGTTCCGCCGTTGTGGAAGCCAAAATCACTAGCCTGCCGATGAGAAAATACTTTTGATTCCGGTCAAAATCAATTCACCGATAAAAAGAAGATCAAGGATCGTGTTCCACCGTTGCGGTTGCGGAAGGAACTATTTCGCCGACGAAAAGAAGATCAAGTGGCGAAAGTTAGCTGTTTGAACAGCCAATACGTCGGCTCAGTTAGATGAAAGGACTTCCGATGCCGTAAGCGGAAGAAAGTAGAAAGATGAAAATTTTGAAAAAGTTGAAAATTCGTCTAAGTATGGGAGCCGTCGGAAAAAGTTAGCTGATTAAGGAGCCGATGCAGCGGCAAGTATTGGAAAAAGTTAGAAGATGAGTTTGTCGATGCAGTGGTAGAAGAAAAGAGAAAGTTTCAGAGAAATTAGTTGAAGACGGAGCCGCAGTTTCGGCAGAGATCTGCTGAAGATCGTCAAAATGTCGGTGAAGGTTAGACGATTGACCAGCCGATGCGACGGTAGAAGAAAGAAGAAAGATTTCCGAAAAAGAAGAAAATTTTTCTAAGTATAGAAAACGTCGAAAAACTTTAGAGGATCAGGTCACCGACACGTCGGAGAAAATGAGAAGATCGGTCCGCCAATACGCCAGAAGCCAAAGGAGGATCGGCCCGAAACGTCGGAAAAATTTAGTTCATTGGATAGCCGATGAGCGACGTCAGATGAAGTAAGTGGATTGAACGTCCGCTGTTGCGGCTGGCTAGATGACTACGGATCCAACACGTCAGAAAAAATAGAAGATCAGACCGCCGATGCGTAGTTCTTAGTGGATCCGACAGCCGATGAGCAGCAGAGGAAATTAGCTATTTCGACTACCGAAACGTTAGACTGATAGCTAAAATGAGAGCCGATTCTGTAGAGGAAAATTTGAGTTTTTCAAGTGGGATTTTCCAACAGATTTCGACTATTTTCTAGTGGGATTTTCAGCTATTTTTCAGTGGGTCTACAGGGCTGAAGTTGGCACCCAGTCCAAAATGCAGTTGTGTGTAAAATGTCGAGATTTGGTGAAAATATTCATTTTTAGAAGTGGTGTAGTTTTCACACCCTAGGTCGGAATGAAGCATGTGGATAGGCGTTGGAAATCTTATCCAGTAGGGAACAAGGGAAAGTCACCAGAATCTAAGCATGGAGCAGCAAAGTGATAATGACGGCCGCTGCTATCAAATGGACAAATCTGGAAAGTTGCATGCCTAGAGGTAGCAAGGACTATGAAGGCTAACCAGATGTTGTGTGGAAGAGGAGTTCCATGCGATGATGTGGGGCTTGAAAAGGGAAGTTTCCCTAAACCCTATCTTGCTGATTATAACTACATTCATAAGTTTTATACTTGAAATGTATGAGGATGTGTATTGCATGCATAGGATATTACATGTTGGTAAGAATATTGAAAATTATATAACAAGCCACTAATGATAAATATTGCATTGGTGTTGGCATTAGTGGAAAAACCAACGACAAACTGGACATGGTTTATTATGTTGCTGATTTCGATGAATGTGACCAGCAACCCTATGAAGAAAGGGATAAGGCAACCAGTCCATAATCAAAAGTTGGTGAGCAAACTCTGCAATCTCCTGCAAGATACCAACCAAATTAGTAATGTCAAGGGTGTAAGTACGACCAATGAAGGTAAGAGTTTATTATGACAATTCGATGGAATGGTAAAGGTAAGAGACCTCATACCATGTGGATATTTGAATAAAGAAAGGTGTCATGCCTGCATATATTGACTAAGCTTAGTAGCCCAAGGAAGTAAGTACTGATGATCTTGATTATAGTAATGCATCCTATATGAGGTAGTCATGGTTAGGCCATGCATGGTGCGTTGAATGAATAGTATTCCTGAATCAATGCAAGGTAGCATTGAGTGGATATGCACTAAAAATGTTTTATGAATCTTGTAGTTATGCATTGAATGGATGCATATGAATGGTGTGAGTGACTGATTGCATGAGTATAGGTGCAAATGTTGTGATGCATTGCATGAATGCATTGAGATGAGTGCATGTGATATTATGAATAACTAATGGTTGAAATGGTGAATTGATGACAATTTAGGAACCAATTCAAAGGTTGTTATGAATGCAGGATAGTCATGATCAATTGGATGCCAGAAATGCTCTATGGAAGAGCAAGGTGGTACAAATGATACGCTTGTGAAGTAAGGAGTATCTAAACATTTCATTTTATTTCATGAATGATGTGACTATGCCTTGCAAATGTTAGTATGATAATTATTGCATGAAGTAAATGAGTTTTGGTAATATTGATGTGATTAACAGCTGGAAGTATTTGAATTTTATAAATTCTGAAAATGCTTCAGTGATGGTTGTAGCAATGAGAAGTTTATATGCATCCAGACTTACCAAGTGTTGGTTGATTGATGCTCAGGTTTCAGGTAGATTATTTATAGCATGGAAGTGAGAGGTAAGACCCTGACCAATTCCAGAATCTACCATGTGAACGAGCCAAACCTTATGAGAAGAGTCTCATGGTTGTAAAAATAGTTGGTATGCATAATAGGTTGTTAAATTTGAATTGTGAATTTCGAATTTAAGAAATTGTTGACAACTATTAGTCACTATTGGCTTGCATAAGATTGTGTTGGTTGATTGAAGCTCAGGTTTCAAGTATATTATTTCGAGCATGGCAGTGAGAGGTAAGACACTGACCAATGCCAAAATCTACCATGTAAAAGAGCCAAACCTTATGAGAAGAGTCTTATAGCTGTAAAGCTAGTTGGTACGCATAATGGGTTGTTAAATTTGAATTGTGAATTTCGTATTTAAGAAATTGCTGACGACTACTAATAACTATTGGTTTGCATAAGATTGTGTCAGGAGGATGCATTGTAAGTGGGTATTCATATTATGTTAGAAACAAACTAATTTCTGTAGTAGACAGAATTGCAACTTCCTATTGAATTTGATTACCAATGTCATTTCTTGGTTATGGAACAATCAATTTGGATTGTATTATCATATAATGATTGACTGTTTGGCTATTTGATGAATGTGCCAGGGGTGTGCGTTGTAGGAAGATCATGTGTAATGGCCTGCAAGAGCCAAACTTCATGGGAAGGTTTTCCCTTGGAAATGGGTTTCGAGTGAAACGCCATTGGACATTTTGGAAATGTCTCATCTGCACTACATGTTTGGTAGCAACATGAGTGAGATGGTATAAATTATGTCAGTAAGACATGTGTGAACATGAAATGTGAAAAGGATTTGGGATGGAAAACCGAGGGACTGTTAACTCAGAGAAGGAGCCCCCATTCCTCCTTAACAAAGGCATACTGCGTCGACAAATGGATAAGTGTTATGTGACCTTGCTAATAATATGCATGTCAAAATGTTAAAATTCCATATGCAAAACATGTTTTGATTTTATTTCCATGATGACCGATTGCTTGAGTATGATTAGGGCCTACATGGCTAACATCGGAAAGGGGTGCACACTTTCCTGATGTCGGATCATGAAAGGGTTTTCAATATTGATTACGCCCTACGGAGTGGACACACTCCTGGTGTCTCAATACTTGATAGTGAATGATATGAAATATGGTTACAGTTCTAGAGTAATAACGCTGATGAGTTTGCTTATATTGCTTGTGCTGACAGGCTAAATAGATGCAGTGGGGTGTTGCACCCTAAAGGTAAAAGGTTAATGGTTGTTGTGAGGGGTTGCGGAGTAAGGGTTATTGTTGATATAAGTGTATATGTTGGTATAAGTGTATGTTGAGATATTATATTCCTGAGGATCCATAGTAGATCCTAGACCTGGAAATGGTCATGGTAAAGTTCCAAGCCCAGTTGACATGACGATGTACTGGCTGGACATTAATTATTTGACGTTGTGGAGCGGCCTGCGTGCTGACCTAACATCCAAGTCCATAGGCGATCCCAAGGCTTGCAAAGCGAAGCAGGATCCTGTGGACGAATGAGGAAACGTACAATACATATAAGTATTGGATTATTTTGCTGATGAATATACATGTGTATATGATTTGGTTATGATGTTTTAAGCTCTTCTTTTAGAGATAAAACTGATGAGAATAAACTAAACATGTGAATTTATTCAATGTTTGGATATAGGTATCGCTGGAAGCGAGGACTATGAGAGCATCCTAAAGGTGCATGTGGACATGTGACTGTCTTGGAAAGCTCGGAATGAGCGGCAATGAAGAAGGTGCTAGTGAGACCATGAAGTTCCTAGCAGCCGAGACAAACCATGTGGAGAGACTCCATGGTTTAGAAGTCTGAAATGGACCAGAGACACTAAGTGTCATGACCAAGAGAGATTGGTCCAGCATTCACGGTGAAGTGAGAGAGGCTGAGAGCTGAAAAGCCACAGTGGTGGTGTGGGTTCTAGGATGGAACAAAACAAAGAGGGGAAAAAATCTTGCTGCTCTCTCTTGCCCTTTTAATTATATATACATATATATATTTATGCATTGTGAAAAACAAAATATTGTTGAATGCATGTATGACTGAAAATGGAATGTGTGTATTTGCTAAAAGTAAATTATGAATGCTGGAATAGTTAATTCCCTGGCAAAGAATGGACATGAATGAGCTCGTGTGCCTGTTGGGAAGGCATGAAGAATATGAAAGTCTCCTTGATGAGGCTTGGATTGTCATGCCAATTGGTAATTAACTAATTGATTTTAATGTTTATATTATGCTTGGTCTGACAGAATTTAAATGGTGCATTTCACAGGTGAGAAAAGTGAAACCTGGTGGTGCACATTGATCATGGAAACAAATCAAAAGTTGTTGGACTTGGCTGGAAGTCTCCTTCAAATAATTACCAAGACCCAAGAAAATCATGGGGGGATGATCAAGATATAGAAAAGGCAGAATGAAATGAACCACCAGATTTTGCGAGACTCTATTGGTTTGCAAAGGGAGGTGAAAAGCATTCTGGGAGCAATCGGCAAAAGAAAGGAAGGTGGATTAGTGATGGGACATTTGTCCAAGTGACCCATTGGGAAACGGTCCAGGCATGAAGGCTCAAAGGAATTGAGCAGGAAAAGATGAAGCAGCCAGTGAAATGCTGGGAATGCGGAGGACATCATTTACGCCGGGACTGCCCAATGAGGGAACCTGATGGGGACATCAGTCGCAAAGATCCTAGGCTTCGGGATAAGCTAAAAGATGAGAACCAGCGAGAGAATTTCATGGAATCCGAGGGGCTTGGTCCTGAACGTTCAAAGTGAATAACTGAACGTGGGACAGATCTGCAAAATTTTGAAATTTTGATGTGCAATTGTATATGTATTGTATATGTATTCCTATGTATTGGAACACTGAGGATGGTGTTATTCCAAGGGGGAGGGGAATGTAACACCCCGGTTTTGACCCCGTTTGCATGATGTATATAATGTAATTAATCATGGTGAGGAACTAAAGGCAAAAGCCCCACCATCGATTTCGTTGTGTATGTTTCAGGAATGAGGATAGTTGCCGATGGTATATCGTACTATCTGGCACATTATAGTTTGGAATCATGTAAACACACACATCAATTAAAATAAACCCACAACTAGCTATGGCAATGCAATGTTAAAATGAAAAGGGCATGATTCCAAAGGATAAGGGGTGGGGGATGTCAAACCTTGGTCTTAGGGGGTGGAAAGCCTTGTGTCATCTTCCCTTGTCTCATTCAACCTCTTGAATGTCCTATTCTGTTAGTTGGGGCAGTTAATGCTGAGTGGTGGTGGGTGTGGCAGGACTGTCAGTCCTTTCCCATGTGCCCACTCCACCAGTGGATTCTTCCTCTTCACTCATGTGGGGCAGAAAAAACACACTCCACTCTTCCATGAATTCATTCTCCTCCATTCCTCCATGGTTGTGGTCTGTTCATCCTCACGCAGAGCCACGGTCTGTTCTCTTCACGCATGGAGTCAGCGTTTTTGGTCTCCACCATTGTCGGACTGTGAAGAATCGTTGTGGGACCTTTTTTGTTGTGGATGGACTATTGTTTCCCACACTTTGTTAGCTATGTCCTTTCTCCTCACGCATAGGAATTATGTGTTGGTTTTCTTCACACTGGGAGCGGGTGAAATCGTGGTTGTCACTCAGGTTTTTCGGATGCAGAATCCATTTTTACGCTCAGGGACTGTGCGTAAGTTTCCTTACCGATTTGTGGCCCGTGCATATGTTTTCCTCTGTGTTTTGCGGTTTGGTGCAAGTTTCCCCCATGCAGAGACCATTGGATTCGTTTTCCCGTGTTGTGAGCCATGCTCACTGATTATTTTTTGGGACTGTTGTCTTCCCCGCGTTTTGTTGGCTGTGGTGCCCAATTACGTTTTGGCCACTATGGATTCCTAGTGAGCCATTTTCTGCCATCAACGATGTCTCTGTTTTGTGGACTGTGTGACGTTGCCATAGCTCTCACTATGAAGTTGGGTTGCTGAAGTAACTTGGTTTTGGGTTGTTGCTGAGTTGTGTTGGCCAGGATAGGGCCAAGAACAACTCTGATTTTCCTTGTGGGCTTGAGCTGTGTTTCCTCTTTTGTTTGGGACTGTCCCAGGTTGTCTTTACCTTCATCACAGATCCATGAGTGGGTTGTTTGCTGCGATATGCAGTGGGTGGTCTATGGACTACCGAGAGTGGGATTAGAGGCTAGGTATGCATGAGAAGACTGGTGTAGAGGCCACCAGCTTAGCATTTAGCCTATCCTAGCTCCTTGACAACCTGGTGAACCCTATGGTGTGGGTTTGGCTATGTGTTGGCAAAGTTTGGCTATGTGTAAGCCTGCATTGACCCTTATTCCTTGAGGAATCATGCTCATCTCGGGGGTGGCATTGTTGCTGAGAGATTGATGATCACGTTGGCCTATGGTTGGGTGGAACGTTGCAACGATGTAGCTGGTTGCGGGGAGAGCTCTTCATCAAAAGATAAGTACTCCTGATTGTTTCATCTCTGCAATTGTATCTATGGTTTCATGAATTATGATGAACATGTTGAATGCTAGAATGTATATGTTTTCTTCCACTGTATGTTGATGAATTATGAATCCCTGTATGATGGATTATGCATCTTAGCATATTCCTATTATGCATTATTTTCAAGCTTTTAATTTTAGCATTGATGTCTATCCATGTTCTTGGGGCTGTTTTCCCGGATGTATTGGTGTTTGGTCGCGTACTCTTTGCTGGTCGGAGGGTTGGGGACATGACACATGGTAAAGTAATTCCATTTCTACGCAATCTAGTAAATCACAAAGCTCGGAGTTACTCCAGTCAAAGCTTGGAGCAGTTGGAAGCCAGCAGTGAAGCACTTTAGAGTGTTTGGATATCGAGCATGGGCTCACTTTCCTACAAACAAATGGAAGGCGTTGGAACCTCAAAGCCAAGAGTGCATCTTTGTGGGATATCTTTATGGTGTTAAGGGCTATAGACTTATAAACCCCATCACGGAACAACTGTTCATTTCAATAAGTCATATTTTTAGAAGACTCTTCAAATCTAAAAATGAAAATGTCTTGGAACACGTCAAGACACCTTCGGTAATTCTTTATTGTTTTGAAACAAACTCGTATGCTGGCGTTTTTAGGATAACTGCAAAGCCATAAGTTTGCAGAACTGATCTCTTTTGGTGAATAGAGCAGGTGGAATTTTAAATGAATTTGATATCTTGGAGCATAATCCTTTTTAACAGGGTTCCACTGCTCTAGAATCTTGCAATGAGTCTAGATTGAAGACAACAAACCACATATCCTTGATGGTGTTAAACTCTGTGATTCCCTTCTCGCTTATAACTGGAAGTTGTAGATTTGGTGGCCATGTCTTCTCAATCTCTTCAAATACATCTCATGGATGTTGTATTCTTTTAATAAATTCAAAAAATATTCTCATTTAATACTCAACTCAACCTCTTCAAATTTAGCATAAGTTTATAGGTTCAAAGGAACGATTTTCCCTGAACGTAGATTCTACCAATGTAACTATTCAAAAATTCATTTATTGTGATTAGGTAGATTCTACCAATGTAAGACAAATTTAATACTCAAAAACCTTATGCATTACAAATGTAACTTCGTCAATTAGAAGAAGGTATGACATCCCAGGTATGACAAATGTAACTTCGTCAATCAGAAAAATGTATGACAGCCCAACTATGATTTGTAGGTCATATCATCCCATTCAATGAAGGATTTGAGCCCATTAATCGACATATGTGTACACTAAGGATGGGTGCAGGAGTGTGCAGGAGGGCCATGCATCTTGTGCGACTCGACCTTCTGCCACCGTCCAGCACCACCAGTCAACTCCTCCACCTGACTGGTCCTTCCACCACCGCCAAGCTCCACCAGTCACATGTTAGATATGCGCTCACCTCACCAACTCCACCAGGAACCTCCTCCACCGATAGCCTCTCTAAGGCCACACCGAACCACCGGTAGGGATCGGGATGCATGTATGCCACCCGGGATGCATGGGTTTGGAGAGTCCCAAGTTAGGGTTTATGACCCATAAAATAGGTCGCTCCTTCGTATCGCGCGTGATGGCCATTTGGAGAACCACTCCAAACATGGTAATTAGGAGGTCTCCAACTCGAGCTTCCTTCTTCTATCGCCCATTGGAGTTACCAAGTATGTAAAAATTTGTATTGATGGAGGCGTCCAACAATAGAATGGGGTTATCACTAGACTAAGAGTTTAAGCTACGAAGAAGCAATTGAGTGGTTTTTCGCTATTTGTGAGAGTTATCATATGATTCACTGATATTATTGAGCCATAGTGTGGTAACATAATTAATCTCTTATATATGTTTAATTTCAAGCTTGAGGTAGGTACTGTATTCGTCCCTTTGCAGCTGAACTATAAATACATATATAACTGCTTGCTATTCAGATATGTTAAAGTAAGTGAAAAGCATCATAATATTAGATCATGTCCTGATGGGACATCGATCCTTATAGTTTTGGAGACTTCCAGCGCATTAGGAGACTGGATTTTTATTTGTAGTTTTACTGATCATATGCCTAGTTTTGGCACTAGGGCCAGCATGTTTCTGGAAATCTTCAATACGAATTGCAAACAATGAGGGGAGTTTTAGGGTTTTGGAACATAGTCAAAGGAATAGATTTTCTAGGGCTAAGAATATGTACCACAAAATAATTTTATGTCTTTAAGGCATGGTGAAGTGATTATTCAGTTTTGGCATATATTTTTAACCTCACTTTGTCTTTGAGTAGGTATTGTAAATCGGTGGTACAATTTGTTAAAAAATTTCTTTTTCTTGTCATTTATTAAACCAGCTATATAAGACGTTGCCTACAGAAATGGCGTTTTGATACTATATGAAAATATACTTGTATAAACAATTTTTGAAGTAATAATTATTCGGTTGAAATATTGTTTTTCTGCTTAACTTGAATTTGCATCATTTGGCTGGATTTATCCATCCTCAATATATTAGGTGCATTCGTACGTTTTCAGAAGACAACACATTGATATGTGCATGTTTTGTGCTTTTACATGATATTCCAGCTTCTATGTGGTTGTCAATGTTTAAGATGCCTTCTCTCTGATTGAACAACCATATAGAATCGATTTTGCTTGCAATGTAATGAAGTTGAGTGGTTTCAAATAATGTTTTGTTTATTACATTTACATCTTGATAATGAAAATGCTAAAATTGTGATTCAATAACAGATATATATATATATATATATATATATATATATATATATATAAGTTAGTTGGGAAGAACTCTAGTTCTAGAAAGCATCACAGATTCTCATGTGAAATACACAAACATGCATTCGCCTACCTTGAGAAAGGTAAAGCAACTCAGGAGCATCAGCATATTGTGGAGTCCTTACCAGAATACGTCCCTATGCAAAAAGAGATATTCACGCATGGCAAGAGATATGTACACCTTCCTACCCACCTTCATTACTTAATCTCTTTCGTTATCTATTTAGAAATCATGTCTTTCCTAGTATATCTGAAACTATCCTTGTCTAGTTGCAGGATGAGATTCCTGTAGGGTCTCTACTGTAGATTGTCCAAAGTGGTAGCAGCTTCCTAGTTTAGTTTGGAGTTCAATAAACCAAATATAGTTGAAAAAAAAACTAACTAAAGATAAAAATATGAAATACATGTGTTGGTCGTCTCTGCAAAGGGTGCTCATTGGACCATCAAATGGAAGCTCTCATACACAGCCATGGAAGAATCCAATATAATTCTCTCTATGTTTGTCGATGTGCATTGAACAAATTATATGGCTAGAACATCTGGAATTCTCTGTCTTTCTTTCTCAATTGTGAAATACAGTGTAATCATGTGTTTTTGAAGCTCTTTCACATGAATCAGGTGCGACAAAATGTCTCGACACCACCTGGCATCTTTTGTTCTTGCTGTCCACCGAAGAGTAAGGCGTGGATCGAAGAGTAAGGCTGCTCTCCACCGAAGAGCAAGGAGGCACCGAAGAGCAAGGCGGTGGGTGGAAGAGTATTTCTCTGCATCAAACAAACATTTAATGTTAACAATTACTCACAAACAAATGCTAAGGCAGTAATAGCATTAACACATATCAGTCATTTTTTTACCAAGATGATATTGAAACTTAGGATATCATGATGTTGAAAAAGATACCCGCCTCGAGAAGAGGCCAAATAAGAGTTTTGATTCTCCAATTGGTTGAGAAAATGGTGGGAAAATAGATGTCAAATGAATAGGGACTAATAATTAGATAAAACAACTACGTTATAAATGATTGAATGCAAACTTAGGACTAATAATTCATGTTTGTTTTGTTTTGCGTGCAAGGTAATTGAAAACGATGGCAAGGCCATTCATAGAGTCCCTGCCATCCGATGGCAAGGACTAATAAGATACAACCCCCCAAAAAATGATATTAATGGTGGTATTATGGAAACAAGAGAAACCAAAACAAGTAGCTTTGAAAGCTAATTTCTATTTTTATAGTAAAAATTGAATACTTAACCTAGATCTATGTTATTTTATGATTATGTATGTTAATTCTAAAATGTGCATATAAATATTGAGATTCATTTATTTTTCAAATGTTATATATATATATATATATATAGGTGGTTCACCATGGAAGCTCTATTTATATCATGGCTACGTCTACCTCGGAAAATATCTCTTATACTTGCTTAGCAAGTATACATGAATGGAAAACAACAACAACCCCCAAAAGGGTCAATCATGACAAATGATTTACCATCTTAATACTTCATTACATACAAGGGATCCCAAGGAGCAAATTTCCCTCACGAGATTCAAACCCAGGTGGGGAGCACAATAACCAAATCTCCCAACAACCTGAGTTATGCCTAATGGACTTAAAATGCTAGGAGGACATGGGAGTGGGCTTTGATCCACTTATGTGTTCATGGGTCACAATATCATTTAATACAATATCTTTGGGTGGATCCACATGTTCGACCATTACCTCAAGGTGTCTCTATGGCTCCAGGTAAGGCCCTCATTGGAATTGAACCTTGCCCACTGATGAAAAATGTATGGCTCTTCACCAATCGATCCAACCCCTTTGGGCATGTTATTTATATATATATAATGGTTATGCACATGGTTAATTTTAAAATGTGTACATCGTTATTGATATTTACTTAATTTTAAAATGATATATATAACACTAAAATGGATACTTAATTATTGTTTAAAATAAAATTGTTATAATGATAATGTTGATGGTTAATGTTTTGTTAAACTAACATTGGTTTATCAAATTTTAATAAGATAGAAAGAAATTACTTCTCTCGTGGCTCACTGATGTCTTCTAAAACGTGTGTTCCCTCTTGCCTTCACTTTCTATCCAAATGTTGATATGCTTTGAGTCATGATTTCATGTTATTTTAGAAGGTTATGTATGGTTAATTCTAAAATGTGCACATCATTATTGATATTTATTTAATTTTCAAATGATGTTCAAAATTTATCACTTCTATATGTGTGTGTGGATACTCACTTCTATATGTGTGTCTGTGTGGATACTCAATTAATGAAAATTGTCATGATAGTGATTGATTTATGCATTTTAGGCTGATATAAATATAATAATTATAAATAAAGATATGATGAAATTCATTAATAATGAAGTTAAATGTTTTTAATATAATTATAATATAGCTTTCGATAAGGTTCCTAGAACTGAAATCATTGCTAAATTCAAGAGAAATCCATATGGTTAAAATGTATTAATTGTAATATTGGAATTAAACAAGGATGCCCCTCTCCCCTACCTTTTTCATCACATACATCAATAAGCTAGAAAGTTGTTTAGAAGAAGCAACTTGTGCTAGAACCACTCTAGAATGACCTTAGATAGAATAGTTGTCACCCTCCTTTGATGTGTTAATGATAAATTATTCTCATTGCAAGGTGGCCCCCTTGATAAACAATTAAGGATTATCAAAAATTTCTACTCCAACATGGGTACCACTTTTAATGTCGATAAAACTAAAGTTATAATTATCAAGTCCAATAAAGACACTTATGCTAATTGTGAATATGGAATACCAATTTGAAAGAAGTCTCATCTTACAAATATCTCAGAATTAATATCCATCTCATGCTCAATTAGAACTATAGCATTGAGAAAAGGATTAATGGAGGGTGGAAATTGTTTTTTGGTCTAGAAAACATTTGTAAATCAACAAACCTTATGATGTGGGATAAAAAGAAGTTAATTTTTGAAACTCTAGTCACTCATGTTATATTTTTTATTTGTGAAGTTTGGGGTTGCAACATCTCTTGAGAATCCTGAAAATGATAGAGGAAATTCAAAAGTGTTTTATCACGTATAATCTTAAAATTAAAAAGTAATACACTCGATCATATTCTCCTTATAGAATTTAGACTACCCCCATCGAAATCATCACTATGACTAGGTACCTAATGTACAACAAAAGGATAAATAACATTGAAAACAAAAGACTCCCTAAAATTGCTTAAATTCCTATCAAGAACATGATCTACGACTCAAAAGATGTTGGTATAAAGAGGCCATGTATTGGTTAAACAATTTGGGGATTTACGCAAAATTCGTCTTTGCAAGATATCAACAACATAAAAATTATATCCACATCTTTGTTTAAAGATAAAATGTGGGAAAAGAAACTTTTGGAAGTTAAAAGAAAAACAAGGTACTACAAGGAGACCATTAACCATAATCTAGATGATCAAAAGTCTATCTTTTCCTTAACTAGTTCGAAGAAGAAAATTAATACAACAACCATAAGAACGAAATCTCACGAGCTTCATAGTGAAACACGACATTGCACAATTCCTAAAACACCATGGGTGGAAAAGATTTTACAGTTATGTGAGACCATGAGCATTGAGGATGAGTGGACATCACTTTCTGTTAGAGTGCCATATGTACACCCACATTTGATCGTAGTTTCATAATATTTGCTACAATACTAATTTATATAATATTCTAACTTATGTCAAAACTATGACCACCTAGAAAAGCTTCTTTCTAAATATTTTGATTATAAGAATAAAATGTTATTATAATCCATTTCTATTCATTAAATTTTATAGATCAAATAAATCACACTAAAAGTTAATCATCGTCATCATAAAATATAAACTAAAAATTAAATTTAAATTATATCTATTTTTTATTTTTTTAATAATAATTGTATGTTAAAAAAAATCTAAAAGATATTGTTAAAATAAGCATGAGAAACTAGTTAGTAAAAATTATATAATCAATAAAGATATATGTTTAAAATCGCTTGTAGGTCTCTTTTCTTTATTATTTCGAACTTAGTAATGGCAAGATGATCGTGTGGACTTGCGTCTGCACCTTCCAAGTGTGTGCCTATTTTTGTTTTGGTGTTAGGGTGCCAACTCAAAGCAGCTACACCAAAATTATAAGGGTGTGTACATTTAACTCCTCGGAACATTGTATATTATTTATTGTATATTATTGTAAACATGGAACTATTTTCCCTTTGTTTTCAGCTGATTTTTAAGAGTTTATTTTCCGCCGATTTTTAAGAGTTTATGAATTTGTTGGGAATTTTCAATTATTTTGAAAGTATGGTTAGATCTTATAGAGTGTGGATATTGGGAGTTTTAGTGTTATGTGATTTTATTTCTGCTTTTAAAATCTCTCAATAAACAACAGAAATTAGAAATTTTGTCAATTAAATTCACATAATTCATCCAAAACTTAAGGCTAAAATCAAAATAGTAGTCTTAGTTAAAGAGCTCCTTATTTATATTAATAAAAAATAATAAAATCAAAATAGTAGTCTTAGTTAAAGAGCTCCTTAATTATATTAATAAAAAATAATAATGATTTAATTGAAAATCAACTACATGTAAGAATAATTTTTGCATTAAATATCTGTGAGAAGTCTTCCAACATTAGCATGAACATGTCTCCAAAATATACATCCACCATTAAAATTCCTAAAAGTTTATTTAGAAAGTATATTTTTACCTCTTTTAAAAGGAGATGTCTAACCATGGGAGGATTGGTTGATTTTCGGCAGGAATCCCGTGAATTTCAGTCACAAAATCTTGTAGTTTTTGTTGTTTGTTGAGCCATTTTAACTGCAGAAATGAAATCACGCGACATGAAAACCCACCAAGCATTCATAGTGTCAAATCTAGCAATGTTTTTACACATTTTGAAAATTCCTTCAAAATTCATAACGAAAAAAAAATAAAAACCAGCCGAAAATAGAAAGGAAATTGTCCCGTAGTTAGGTAACTCGCTTTTAAAATATTCACATAACAAAAGCAATATTTTAATAAAAGGTTTTTGCCGGAGACTATTCTCTAATCAATTTAATATAGTCCATCATTCTTTAGCAAAATTTGTTTTCAAGTTACACTAGAAGAAGCTGTTACATATAACTAATCAAGGGATCAAACTCTTGTTGATTATGTCCGCAGTGGCCATTATACCTTTGTTGATTACGTATGCAATGGGGATCATACTTTTGTTGATTATGTTTTATTTTACATTTAGGCTGACCTCTATTAGTGAATGAGTTCGGTATCTTTCATCAATGAATGAGTTTTTTTGGTTGATTATGTCTTACCTAACATTTAGGTGATCTATCAGTGAATGAGTTTGGTATCTTTGATCACTTCATAAGTTTCTTATTAATTATATCTTATCTAACATTTAGGCTAATCTTTATAACTGAATGAGTTGCAATAAGTCTTATAACTGAATGAGTTTGATATCTAAATAGTGCAATAAGTCTTATATCTAGATAGTGCAGTTGACACTGTTTAAAAAGATTCTCATAATTAGAAAAAAAAATTAGTTAAGTGTATTTTATTTATTCTGACACATTAGTGTAGCTGTTCTATGGTCCTTTGACAAGGATCCTGTCCAAAAGCTTTCCACCCTGGCAGAGATGCTAAGACAAGATCGTCGTACATGACTTACAAGGTAGCAATGATCGGATGGTAGTCAAATTGATCATTGTAGCTACTTCAAGCTTTACGTGTTCAGTATATATATTCGCTTACAACCATAGAGGGCACAAACCCTAATCACACCATCACCCACAAACCACCGCATAAAAATCGGCTTCCACATTTCAGATTGAATTTTACGATGTCCAGTTGAGACAAAAAGATTGACGTACAATACAAAATAGACCAAAACCCTGGCGCTAATTAGAGTCTACATAACCACCCTTAAGCAACTGTTGCAAAGGCTGCAAAACGACCCTCAATCCACCTTTGCAAGATACCACAGGGGACTAATCACAAACCCGAGGACAGCAACGTCCAACCAGTTGTAGACTGAAACCACACACATGCCACCGCCGCAAACCGAGCTACGGGTAGAGGAACGACGTCTAGCTTAGAAGAGTAACAAATCAAGTCACAAATCCTTTTTTTTTTCAGGTAGGTGGCCTGATTCCAACACAACATGAGAAGATTGCATTTGCTGAATGATCTGGACATAGATCTAACCAATTGTGGAAATCCAACTCTTAAATGAAAAAAAATAAATATAAACCCTAATCACACTCAAGCCATCTAACTACGTTGCAAACCGGGATTGAAAACAAACACTGAGCCACTTAATCAAAATGACAAAGTGTTGCTGCTGCAACCACCATCCCAAAAAAATTTACTTTTTAGGCCCCTACTCTTTCTAGTTTTTAGAAAGCCTTGAAAGTCTACCTTTATCTTGCAAAAGTTTCTTCATAAATTAGTTTTTAACAAAAATTGAAACTTCTTTTTTCCACCCGATGCATTAGATGAAATTCTGAAGTTTATCCGATGTATAGGAGGAGTTGTTTGAAAGCCTTCCAAATCTTTGTTTCTTACCCTTCCGAAAGACTTACAAAAGCTTCCCGATACGTCGGATGTAATTTGGTCTATGGTATCGATGATATCGGAAAACATTTTCCAATGCTTCCCAGTTGATTATCAGCAATCTTTTCGACTCATCGGGTCCTCTTGTTGTTTCATTTTCCGATGTCCACAGAAGAGTTTATTTTTTTCCATCCGTTGTTTCGATTGTGTGTCTCTCAGTTTTTTCCGACGCTTCGGATGCATAGTCAGATGCATAACCGATATCTTCCCGAAGAGTTTTCCCATGCGAGTGCAGGTGTTAGTTGTTTGTTTTACCGATCAATCTTCCAACCTTTTGTCCTGTTTCGGCAAATTATTGTGTAGGCATCCGATTAGCATCAGGCCCGTTCCTTTCTTACATCCGAAGCTTTCGTGGGCGCTGACACGATTAGTCCCAATGCAAACTTTGGCTCCAACGGGGTTTCCTTCCCGCGCGGGGACTTCACTTAGTGAACCTCTCACATAGCACGTGCGATCGTCGGATATTAAAGAATACCCTCAATTTCCAGAGATATTGACCCAAACTCTTTTTGTTGAAACCCCCTCCCAATACTTAAAGCCTCCTCCCCACCTCTTTTTATACCTCAGTCCTTATAAACCACCCTACCCAGCCCCACCTTAAACCCCTCATACCCCTTAATACCTGCAATATATTGGTTCAATTTTTGATAATTTTAAAATCCACAATATAAACTAACGTGATAGGATATTGGTCAACAAGTGAAGCCCCCATGCCCTCCCGAGGCCCATTTATCACATGCTTGTTATTGTTCATTAAACCAATTTAACCCTGCAAGGAGACATTTTATAGTTATTGTTGGTCGTTTGAAGTCTATGGAGTTGTAAGTTGATTGAGCAAGTCTAGCGAGCGAGGATCACACTTCTTCCAACTCATTTTAGCAGCTAGGTAGGATATTAATCATTGCTTGTCATGTTGCTTTGTGGTTCATGTTGTAGTGACTTGGTAGGGTTAGGTTTTCTTCTTTCCGCAAAGGGTATTTAGACTTTGAGGTCATTGTTGTTTTTATGAAGCTTTGTTTTTAGGTTAACCATGGCCTCTATTTTTCTTTCCTACCCCAGCCGTTATTTCCTAGCTCCTTCCATAAGAACTTCTCTCACAGTCATTTGTAGAAGGAAGGTTGTGGGCAGACAAGTGTTTTGCCATCTGCACCACNCTTTCCTCCCCCAGCCGTTATTTCCTAGCTCCTTCCATAAGAACTTCTCTCACAGTCATTTGTAGAAGGAAGGTTGTGGGCAGACAAGTGTTTTGCCATCTGCACCACTCCTCCGTTTCTCCAATGTGGGGGCGACAGGATTGCAACCATTGGATGGCTAGAATGGGTGTCTTTTGGGAGTGCGATGGGAGAAAATTTTCCTTTGGGGTGAAAACCTTGGCTATCCATATAGGTTTTCCTCCTAGGAAACCTCGGGTGTTTTCTCTTACCGGTTGAAGGTGTTGAGGTTATTATGCTCAAAAAGTTGCATTGTTATGATGAGATCCTTAGTGCTGTGCAGTAGAGTATACTATCGTGTGACCCATGTTTAGTCTACCTCTCGAAAACCTTAAGCCTGATGTGTATTATTTCAAAGAGAACGCGGTTTAGGGTGGAAACAAAAGATTGGTTAATATGTGTTACAATGACTCGGTAAAGTTTCTGGTTAAAATTGGTTATGTTTATTGTAGAATTTATCATTTGCAGTTAAATTTTTATGATAGATTGAATCTAACATGCTATCATATGATTTAAACAACCTCGTCATTCATATAGCAATATGCTTCAAAAGGGGAAGAATAAGGTGCAAGCCACGAACAAGGATCCAAAGATAAAGATTATAACGCGAGTTGAAGTTATATATGAAGATACCAAGGCTGTCACAGGAATCAAACCTGAGTACAAGTGGGGGGAGATCTACCAAATGATTACCAATCGAAGCATCCCAGATACAGGGTTAGAGGATTTACCGATATATGCCAATATAGGGAGATTAGTGATCATGAAGGTTGCCACCTGACCGTAACTATTTCCATGTGCAGAAGTAATAGGCTGGATCCTCCCGAAGGCTGATGTAACCAAAATGATTTTGTCAAATATTGAAGGACAAGGTTATGGCGCTTATAACCTAGCTTATGTAGCTCAGGCCTGCAAGCTACCTACCTCTCAGAAGTTTCTAACAGAAGAATGGTTAAAAGGTCTTGACCTAGATGTTTTGGATAGTGTCCAAAGAATGATGGTTCCCAAGAAACATTTTCATACAAGGCCTTCCAGGGAATATGAAAATGTGCACCTGCCCACTCCTTCTAGGTTGATAGCATCAATCTTGAACGGGATCTTTGGACGAGCAAATGGAAAGAACTACAAACTAAGCTGAGTACCAGTGATTTTCTTTGTGGCCACTCAGGGCACCATTTTAAACTAAGCCAATATAATATCCAATAGCATGTCCTCATGCATAAGTGTAGCACTTGGAGGAGGCTCACAAAAGAATTCAGAGTTCTATATGAGCTCTTTTATGATCGATTGTATTCTGTGCAAAAAGTTGTTCCCAGCCCTAATGTGCCATTGGGATAAGACCAAAACTCCGATCTATTATTCATATCAGTTGTTTTGGGCATATAAATATTTCAACCATTATAAGAGTACTTGTGAGGATTTCCTAATGCCACTATACAGATTAATGTTTCTTGCCGAGTGTGACTTCATGTCTAAAGAAGACTTGAATATTGTACAGGATAATGGTCATTATTACCTGACAGAAGAAGGCCTATACCTAAGGATGTTTGGCGGAACAAGGGCCCCTTCTCTATTACCAAGATACACCACAGACTATGCTGTTCACAAGGAAGTAGTGAGACAGATTTACATTGATGTTTGGCGGAACAAGGGCCCCTTCTCTATTACCAAGATACACCACAGACTATGCTGTTCACAAGGAAGTAGTGAGACAGATTTACATTGATGGGATTGAGAGCTTCCTTTTTTATCAGAAGAAGGTCGTATATCCCCCACTCCCATTCTATGTGAGTAGTTATAAGTTCTCCAAGATGAAGAGTGCACCAGAATTTATGAAGGAGTTAGAGTACTTTCACTTCGGGGAGATGAGCTTTCATTGAAATGATTATGAAGATAAGGTTGCTAAATATTGTGCATCCATAGAGGTACATTTTGAGTACACAAACTACTGGGATAAAAATGAGGAAATATTCCATAATGCATGAAATATGACAGCCTTCAAGAAAAGATCCAAGCAAAAGATAACAACCGTAGGTAGCAAGGGAAAAGCTGGTGAATAGAAAAAGAAATAGGAAGAGCAAGCTGCGAAGAGAAGGGAAGAGGAGGCACTCAAACTATCGCAACAAGTAGAACAATGGTTAGCAGAAGAAGAAGTCGATAAAACGAATCAAGAAGAAGAGGCTCAGAAAAGGTAGGAAGATGAGGAGAGGTTAAGACTGGAAGTAGCTGACAGAGAAAGAGAACATGCAAAGAAAGACGCTAAAGAGCTATAGAAAAAAGAGCAAGAGGAACAAGATCGTGCAACTCTGGAGCAGACTCAATCTCATGGCGATTTGATAGAATCATCTGTCCCATCCATTAGCATAACCATAAAAGATCCAGCTCCGACATTAGGGATTGATCTAATCCCTTTTATCCCATACAAAGAGCAGGAGGTAGCTGATTTAAATACTATTTTTTATGACAAGAGTAAGAAAAGAATTGTCATGAGAACTGAGAAGAAGGTGGACACTCGGGAAAAGAAAGGAGTCGTGGTCACTGAGAAAACAATCGTCCATGGGACTGATAAGGACCCAAGACTTCTTCCAAGGGTAGGTGTAGCTTCGACCCTTGCAAATGAAGACAATGTGGATAATATAATGACTAATTTGGAACAATATAAGAAGAAGATTGTTCAAATAAAGGAAACTCTGAAAAAGGAAAGAGGTGAGGGGTAAAGCCTGAAGAGGAAGCATGAAGATATTCTCAGTGAGATTGAGAAGTCAAAAGAGCCATGCTAAATTTTACAATCTAACAAGGATGCTCTAGTATTATTGGTAAATATCATTGAATGAGAGAAGAAACACCTCGAGAAGTATAACAGAAAGGAGATGTAGCAAGCAAGAGAGTAGAGGAGCTAGAAACTCATAACCTTTTACTGAGAGAACAAATTCAAGTGGAAAAGGAGAAGCAGATGGATATCACCCCTTTCTGGAATCAAGTGTTGATGCTGCAAAAGGAGATAAATCAGGTTTTGTTGAGTCTTGCAGGGGAGATGTATAGAGTTAAAAAAATTGAGGTTAGATTGAAAGAACTAGCACTCAACTCTTCAGAATTCTGGAAAAGACTATCAAAAGGGGTTGAACTTGTAAAAAATCAATTGACATGGATAGGGACCCATCCAACTTTTCCAACAAATATGCCTCAGAAGTGTACAGGAGGTCTTAATATGGAGATGGCCATATTGAACTTCGGGTGTAGAACAACAGTCAGACTAAACATAGCCAATTAAAAAACTATTGAAAAGTGTGTTGAATTCTACAAAGGAATAGATTTTGTTCACAATTAGTGTATGGTTCTAACAGGTGCCCTAGACAAATATTTCCTAGTCAGGGAGGAACATTTGAAGAACCTAGAAGTGAAGCTGCTAAAAGGAGAAGAAAGCATATCCAAGCTCGAAGCTGTTAGTGAGGAAGACATCAGAATATGAATTATACAAGCTTCAGGCCACAAGCTCCTGTTAGAGGAATATTTGAATCAAAATGTACCCAAAGTGAAGGAAATCGAGTCTCAGCTGTCAAAGCATGAGGTAGCAGTACGTGTATTGGAACCTGCAGAATATCGGGTCATCGGTGAAGGGGCACAAACATGAGGCATTTTTATTAAGAAACCAACTGAGCCCATTTAAATTTTTCTTATTCACAAGTTGAAGATTATAAAATTTTTTATTTATTCTTTTTCTAGTAATGCACTAAAAGACAAAATTTTGTAAAGGAAGAGTCGAGGAAGCCCAAAGGTTGGGGCAATGCAAGAGTCATTTTTGTAATTTGTATAAATATAGGTAAAGTAGATGTAGAAAGGACTTTTCTCTAGCATAGTTGCTGAATCTTATTGTAAGAAGAATTATTTCCTTTTATAATGAAGAAGATGGAGTTTTGCTGGAGAGGGTGTTGCATAACTCTCAAAGCATGTTGTGTAAAGCTGAATTGAGAACTATTTCTTATTTAACAGTATATACAATCTGTGAGATCGTTCCTAACCTTCTGAACTACTTCTGAGTTATGATTGATTTTGCATTATGTGATGAATCTTATGTAATAATGAATGATTAATTCTTTAATATCATGGAGCTATCTCTTTGTTAACTTTTCGATGTATGTATGTATCCTGGATTTATCAGCTATCTATAGAATACTTTATGCAAACCATATAGTACATTATTCATTCTTGTGTTATATCAATCTTGCTCCTCGGGGATAGGTTAGAATAGATTAGTTGTTCTTTTCTATTACTTGCATTTAATATTAGGAACTTGCATTCCATACCTAAAAGATAAAATATATAAATGATTGATCGGGCCACAACTGGTAAAAGAGATTTAAAACTTCACCTTAACTCTATGGTAGCTGGACCACAAACCGGACGGATTCCCCATATCAAACAATAAACTAGAAATTTGGGAACGATTATTGGGGAGAATCCCTACTGTCGGTACCTGGGATTTTTCCATGCATCAACAGTTTTTGGCGCTAGAAGGAGGGCCGCCAATGCATGGCAAGCCAAGGAAACCCATTTTCTTGAGGATATTCCACCGGTGACAGTTCTGAAACCAGTATGTGTTAGAGTTTTATCAATTTAGACAGTATTATCTTAGTATCTTATCTGAGAGAATAACATGCACAGCAATCAAACACAAGAGACAATAGACACAAAGATTTTTCCTCGGGGGAACCATAAAGGAGAAAACCCCGCAACTTCCTCAGAGATAGAATAGGAACCAATAGGAGCAGTAAAACCTAAATATAGTAAGATGATCTCTGACAGTTGTTCTCTCTCTTATCCCAGCTCTGTCTCTCTCACTCATGTGCTACAACTGAGTGTGCATGATTTTGTGATAAATAGAGAGGCTCACTATCTATTTATATTAATTCCCAACTTGACAATAACTTATAAGGGCCGACTTCTCTAGGAGATTCTAATAACCCTAGTGCCATGAAACTGTGGGGACTTTAACCCTTATGCAATAAGGAAGGTTTTCCTCTATCACTTTACATGACTTGTTTACATTATTGATTCTCCCGATAGGAACATCGGGGTATGACGTGACTCAATTACATTACAAATACTTCCTGAAAGGAACATAGGGGTACAATACATAAAATATACAAGTGAATACATTCTGAAGTTACAAATACATCAACAATCCCTTTTAACTAGGAAGGTATTCTCTTGACACAATTCATCAATACAAGTCTTCTTCTCTGGATCAAATCTGGATCATCATCAATGCTGGATCATCATTAAAGCTGGATCATCACTGGATCACCATCATCATTGCTTCTGCTATCTTGATCAACTGGTGGTATCTCTCAATTCTACTTGTCATAGGAAGCTCTACAGAGCCAACCCTTTTTCATGCTGGTTGTAGGCCTAGCCTCTAGGTAGGTCTTCTTCAGCGCTTACATCTGACCCTAGTCATAAAGGCCTTCCAAGCACTTACATCTGACCATGAGAGGAACACATCCACCACCATGTCAGAAAGGCACGCCTAGCACTCACATCTGACTCAGTCAGAAAGGCCCAACACTCACATCTGACCATGGGAGGCCCAACCTTCCACCATGTCAAAAAGGATCATCCAGCACTTACATCTGACCTATTCAGAAAGGCCCACCACTCACATCTAACCATGGGAGGACCAACCTACCACCATGTCAGAATGGTTCAACACTTATATTCAACCATGGGAGACCCAGCCTACCACCATGTCGGAAAGGCTCAGCACTTATATATGACCATGGGAGACCCAACCTACCACCATGTCGGAAAGGCTTAGCACTTATATCTTACCTAGTCCGAAAGGATCTGCACTTACATCTCACCCAGTCAGAATGGCTTTGCACTTACATTTGACCATGGGAGGCCCAACCTGCCACCATGTTAGAATGGCCCTGCAGTTATTTCTGACCATGGAAGGAACCAATCCTACCATTTCAGAAAGGCTCTCAGACTCATCACCTCCCCTCGGAGGGAACCTCGATCTGGAAAACACCAAGCTTCTCCCTGAAGTACTCAAAATTCACTCTATCCAATGGCTTGGTCAACACATCAACTATCTGTTCATCTGTCACTACATAATGTAGCTTCACTGCTCCCCTCTACACCATATCCCTGATATAGTGGTACTTGATCTCGATATGCTTCGACTTGTCATGGAACACCGAGTTCTCCAACAACTTCATGCAACTCTGGTTGTCGCAATATATACAAGTAGCATCTAACTGGATATCAAACAAATCAGACAGTAGCTTCCTTATCCATACTGCCTCACAACTAGATGAACCAGCTACAACATTCTCTCCTTCAGTTCTACTCAGTGCCACAAAAGACTGTTTCCTACTAAACCAAGAGATCACACCTAATCCCATACTAAAACAGCACCCTGAAGTGCTCTTCCTATCGATGGCACTTCCTGCCCAATCTGAATCAACATAACCTTCCAGGTTAATATTCTGATTCGCCTCATACTTGAGCCCATAATCAACTGTACCCTTCAGGTACCTCAGAATATGCTTTGCAGCAATCAAGTGAACATGTCTCGGATCCATTAGGAACTGGCTCAATGTGTTCATAGGAAAGAAAATATCTTGTCTTGTATTCATCAGGTACATCAAGGACCCAATCATCTGACGATACATCATAGCATCAACTGTCTCTGATGAAGCATTGCTCAATAGCTTTAGGTCCGATGCCATAGGTGTGGTCATGTCCTTGCAGTCCATCATCTCGAACCTCTTCAGGATCTCTACTGCATACTTGTAATGAACATAAAATAAATATAATAATTAGATAATAAATAATAAACATAATTAATTATACTTAAGATGAAAGGACATGACCTTTCATTCACAATTCCCAAGCCTTATTTAATAGGTGGGTTATAAACCATTGTAATCATCTTTCATCATATCATTAATATATACTTGCCTTATGGCTTATCGAATATTCCAGGTGTTCTGGTGAATATTATTATATGAGCGAATAATTATTCACTTCAAGTGGTATTAGAGCCTCGTTTGGCTGATCTGGGCCTTTGACCTTAATTCTCAGACCTTGTTTGATTTTTGTCTTGTAGCCTTATTTTAGGGTTTCCCTAAAATATTGTACATTGTCCAAAAGAAAAAGAAAAAAGCAAAAAAAAAGAAAAAAAAAGGAAAGAAAACAAAAGTTAAAAGAAAGAAAAGATAAAAGTAAAAAAAAAAGGAGGGTAAAAGTGAAACCACACGTGGTTTCTTAAAGTGGGTTTGAGTTTGAATATAAAAGTGCATAATAATTACTAGTAAAGAGTAAGTGATATTTGAACTTAGGTGGAGAATGTAACATTCATTCCTCCCAACCACCCAATCTACTCACATTTTACAAAACTTAAGGGAATTAAAAAATAAATAAAAAAGTGCATAATAATTGCTACTAAAAAGCAAGTGAGATTTGAACTTAAGTGGGGAAGGTAACACTCATTCCTCCCAACCACCCAATCTACTATCATTTTACAAAACTATTGGCATTTTTCGATTATTTAATTATAATATTTCAAAACCTTATTTTATTATTATTAAAACAAATAATAAAATAAATATTTTTATTATATAATAATTAATACAATAAGTAATTATTATTTAAAAAAACTATATATATAGTTTATAAAAACATTAATATAATTATTAATTAATTATTATTATTATAAAAAGAAAACTATAATAATTATTGTTGAAAAAAAAGAGGTTATTTAACCTAATGAAGAAGACCAATTATTGTTGAAGAAATAGTCAAAGGAAAAAAAATTTGAAAAAAATCAAAGACCATCATCATTTAGTGTGGAAGAAATTAGAGATCATGGAATCTGGTTTACGACTACAAATAGATAAATTAGAAGCCATTTTAAAACGTTATCGAATAGACAATGAAGAGTTGCAAGACTTGAATACGAAATCAGAAGTATTGATGAAATTACATAAGATGCAAAAAGAGCACAAGGAAAAAAAAAATTTGACCAGAAAAATCATATAGAAAAATTGTCTGCCCAAATTGAGAAATTAAAAGACAAAAGTGATTTCAATGAGAGACAAAAAAATCAATATATAAAGAAAGAAATAATACGCTTGAACAAAATCGTTAACGATAAAGATGAATAACTGATGCACATATGACAGATATTAGAAGATCAAGAATCAGTGGTCGACCAGTATTGACAACAGATAAAATTTATTCAACAACAAAATAGTGACTCTAAAAAGGAACACAAGCTAGAGATCGCAAAGAGTAATAAAAAATATCCAACAATTCTGAAGAAATTTCTATATTAATAAATCATAACAAAACCCTGATTACAAAAATAAAAAAATTGAAAAACAGTAGCAAGAGGGAGCACTCCGATGAAGACCTCGAAGGAAAATCACTAGAAAAGCAAGAAGAAAGCCAGTGTCTAAATAATCGTAATCAAGAACTACAGAATCAAATCAAGGAGTTAGAAATTGAAAAAAAGTTGCAAGATGAAAGAATAAAAAAGATTCAGAATCACAACAATCGACTGGAGAACCAAGAAGCACAAATATGGGAAAATGCATCCAAAAATCAAATCAAGTAAGTGAAGGCAGTCCTCACTGCAGTCCAAAAGAAAGAAGAACAAACAACACCTACACCTTACAAACATCCTAATTATAATCGTCATTTTGACCAACGACAGGGTCAAAATGAATATTCATAGAACACTTATGCGGACATGCAAACATATTGGCATACTAAGCAACAATTGAGACAAATCATCCCACAAAAAGATCTCAAATATTCAATAAAAATAGATCTGGGATGGACCACAACAGATACGATGCGACAATTCTCCTGGGGGATCCGTAATTCGTATCAGCTCATTTCCTCAAATGTCGCAAATACAAAAAGGGAAAGAACCCCGAGATGAAAAATTAAAGTAAATCAGACATTAATGCCAATACATCTTTGAGGACAAAGATTCCCTTAAGGGGAAGGAAATGTAACAAACATAAAATAAATATAATAATTAAATAATTAATAATAAACATAATTAATTATACTTAAGATGAAAGGACATGACCTTTCAGTCACAATTCCCAAGGATTATTTAATAGGCGGGTTATCAACGATTGTAATCATCTTTCATCATATCATTAATATATACTTGCCTTATGGATTATCGAATATTCCAAGTGTTCTGGTGAATATTATTGTATGAGTGAATACTTATTCCCTTCAATACTTCCATTATCCCGGGGAGATTCCATCTGTGCTCTGGCACACCTCCATGCCTAGAAAGTAGTGCATCATACCCAAGTCCTTCATCTCGAACTCGGTAGCAAGCTTCCTCTTTGCATCAGCAATCAACTAATCCACACTTGTTACAAACAGATCATCTACATATAGTAGGAGTATCGCTGAGTTCCCTTCTTCAACCTTGTAGTAAAGGTTGGAATCTGCTTTACTCTTAGTAAAGCCCAAACTGGATAGGAAGCTATGAATTCTGTCGTACCATGTCCTGGGTTCTTGCTTCAAACCATACAAGGATTTTTTCAATTTACACACATGAGTCTCCCTGTCATGTGTCTCAAAACCGAGTGGCTGCTCCACATACACTTCCTCTTCCACTACACCATTCAAGAAAGAAATCTTGACATCCATCTAGTGTATCTTCCATTTCATCACTGCAGCCAGAGCAAGTACTAATATGATGGAAGTGTATCTCACTATAGGTGCAAAAGTTTCTTCATAATCTATTCCTTCTTTCTTGGAGAAGCCATGAGCCATGAATCTTGCTTTATGTTTCTCTATGCTACCATCTGCAGCATGCTTGATCTTGTAGATCCATTTGGAAGTCACAATGTACTTCCCCTCTGGTCTAGGGACAACATCCCAGACATCATTCTTCATGATCGACTCGTACCCCTCGATCATAGCATCCTTCCACTCTTTCTTCTCTACCACTTCTTCATGGTTGGAAGGTTCTTTATCAATGATGTGACATAACAGTGTTATATAACTGAAGTAGGACCTGGTTCTTTTCCTCTCTCTATGCATTTCTTTTGGAGCCCCATATCGTTTTACACCTAGGATAGCCTCTCGTACCCATGTAGGTTTCCTCTTGTGAGGATTCTTCTCTTGGGGTGGATCTACCGGTTCCTGGGGTTCTTCTATTTCTCTATCTTCATCTTGATTTGCATCATTCATAGTTGTATCTTGAATTTTAGGTACTTCTATTTCTTTAGAGTCTTCAACTGGTCTCTTTCTATATTTTTTGTAAGTTGAATCTTCATCGAATGTTACATCTTTGATTATGTTGATCTTCTTGAATCTTGGGAAGTATATTTTGTAAGCTTTCGAGATTTCACTATATCCCAAAAATATACCATTCTTTCCAGAAGGATCTAAATTTGTCCTCTTTTCTTTTGGAATGTGTATGTACAGAGGTCAGCCAAATATTATGAGATGGCTGACCTCTCGTTTCTTGCTGGAAAATACTTCTTCAGGTGTCTTGTTCTCGAGTACTCTGTGTGGAGTATGGTTCTATACATACGCCGCTATTATGGCACCTTCTTCCCATAGATGCATCGGAAGATCTTGATCATGAAGCATTGCTCTTGCAGCTTCCATGATCATTCTATTCTTCCTTTCTGCAACCCCATTCTACTATGGATTATATGGAATGTTTAACTCCCTCTTAATCCCTGAATCTCTACATAACTCTTTGAATTCATTTGATGTGAATTCTCCTTCATTGTCTGATCGAAAGGTTTTGATCTTCTTTTCTGTGTGGTTCTCAATCAAGGATTTGAATTCCTTGAACTTACTAAATACTTCATCTTTATTCTTCAAGAAGTATATCCGTGTCTTTCTAGAAAAATCATCAATGAAATAAACATAGTATACATACCTGCTTAATGAACTAGATGAAATCAGACCGCATACATCGTAGTGGATGATTTCCAAGATTCTTTTTTCCTTTCTCTCTCTACCTAGAAATCTCTTCTTTGTGGTATTTCCTTTTGCACATCCTTTGCAAACACCTTCATGCTTTGTCTGTATTTCTGGAATACCTTCAATATCTTTGATTGCAAGTGGTAGTGCTCTGTAAGTGCACATGTGCAAGCCTTCTATGCCAAAGTTCATTTGGCTCTACTGAGTCATGGACCAAAGATTACTCTAGTTGGCCCTTCAGTTTGTATAACCCTCCCACTTGCTCTCCAATCACAACTGCATCATCTATAGTGTTTCCCTTTAGCCACATAAGAACTTGGACATCTATGAATGCAACCCTTATTCCTTTTGCATCCAATGTAGATATGGAGAGGAGATTCTTACTTAGTCTTGGTACAAACAATACATCCTTCATCTTCATAGAATTTCCAGAGTCTAGCTTATAGGACGATTCACCACTACCTTTTATTGGGTACTCGTATTCATCCCCAAGTTTCACCTTGTGAGGTGACTCATGTTCAGACAGTTTCACAAAATATTCTTTGAATCCCGTCATATGATTGGAAGCCACACTGTCTATAATCCAATCATTGCTTCCATGTGTTAGATTTTTAACATTAAGCGAGCATTATATTAGGATATTTAACTGAAAGAATAACAAGCACAACAATCAAACACAAGAGACAATGAACACAGTTTTTTTCCTTGGGGAAACCATAAATGTAGAAAACCTCACAAATTTCTCAGAGATAGAATAAACACCAAATAGAAAAGCCCAAAAAAACAGTAAAATTATCTCCCGACAGCAGTAACCTCTTTCTTCCTAGCCCCACTGTCTTCTTCTTCCTCAGCTATGTGTTACAACTAAGTGCGTGATAAATAGAGAGGCTAACTCTCTATTTATACTAATTCCTTACTTGACTAAACCCTACTAGGGCCGACTTCTCTAAGAGAGTCTAATAACCCTAGTGCCCCGGAACTGTGGGGAATTTAACCCTTGAACAATAGGAGGGTTACCCACAATGACTTGACATGGCTTGTTTACATTGTTGAACCTCCCGATCAGAACATCAAGGCATGACATGACTCAAATACATTATAGACACTTCCTGTAATAAACATCGAGGTACAAGACATAAGATATATAGGTGAATACATTCCAAAGTTACAAACACATCAAAACTCCCTCTTAACTAGCAAGGTATTCTTTCAACACAATTTTCATCACTGGTCTTCTTATCTATATCTACTAGATCATCTCGTCATCATCATCTTCAAGTTGTCTTCATCTTCAAGTCTTCTTCATATTCAAGTCTTCTTCTTCTTCAAGTCTTCTTCACCTTCAAGTATTCTTCATCTTGAAGTCATCTTCTTCTTCAAGTCTTCTTCATCACCGGATCTGGATCATCACGACTGCTAGAACATCACTGTTGGATCATCATCACTGTATCATCATCAAACATGGATCATCATCAAGTCTGGATCATCATCACATCTGGATCATCACTTGATCTGGATCATCATCATCGGTGCTATCTCAAAATGGTGCTATCTCTCAATTCTTCTCGTCACAGGAAGTTCTATAGAGCCAACCCTTTTCCATGTTGGTTGTAGGCCTACCCTTCATGTAGGTATTCAACACTTATATCTGACCCTAAGTTAGAATGGCCCGTCCAAATCTTACATCTAACCTCAACTCATTAGAAAGGAACGCCCAACACTCATATTTGACCTCATCTTCTCAGAAAGGCCCAGCACTCACATCTGACCATTTGTAAACACATCGCGCCAAAATGGCTCAGTACTTATATCCAACCATGTGCAAACACACCGCATCGGAAGGGCTCAGCACTTACATCTGACCATGTTCAAAAAAACTGCATCAGAAGGGCTCTGCACTTACATTCAACCATATTCGAAAACACCACATCAAAAGGGCTTTGCACTTACATTCGACCATGTTCAAAAACACCGCATCGAAAGGGCTCTCAATCCCAGAGTGAGGATTCCTGGTAACTGACCAGGTGCCTCCATTCTCCTAGATAATGGCATCATCCTTTATATCTGATCAAGTGGGAACACATCCCTCAATCACATCATAATGGCCATGCACTCACATATGATCATGTAAGACTACATTCCACAGTCATATAAGAATGGCCCTTAGTCCCAGACTGAGTATTCCTGGTAACTGACTAGATGCCTCCATTCTCCCAAAGAATGTTAACTTAGCACCAAGCTGAGTATTCCTGGTAACTGAACAAGTGCCTCCATTCCAAGAATGGAATTCATCACTTATATCTGATCGTTTAGGAACCAATCCTATAGTCACATTAGAATGGCTCAACACTCACATCTGACATGGAAGGAACCAATCCTCTCACCATGACAGAATGGTTTAGCCCTTACATCTGACCATGGAAGGAACCTAATCCTCTCACCATGTCAGAATGGCTCTAGGTCTCATCATTTCGCTTTGGAGGGAACCTCATTCTGGAGAACACCAAGATTCTCCCTGAAGTACTCAAACTTCACTCTAGCCAATGGCTTCGTCAACACATCAGCGATCTGTTTGTCCATCACAAAAAATTGGACCTTCACTACTCCTCTCTGTACCATATCCCTGATATAGTGATACATGATCTCGATATGCTTCAACTTGTCATGGAACACTGGGTTCTCTAAAAAATTCACACAACTCTGGTTGTCGCAATGTATACAAGTAGCATCCAACTGGAGATCAAATAAATCAGACAGTAGTGTCCTTAGCCATACTCCCTCACAACTAGATGAACAAGCTGCGACATACTCTGCTTCAGCTGTACTCAGTGCCACACAAGATTGCTTCTTGCTAAACCAAGAGATCACACAAGATCCCATACTGAAGCAACACCCTGAAGTGCTCTTCCTATCGATGGCACTGCTAGCCCAATCTGAATCAACATAACTCTCTAGGTTAATCTTCTAATTTGCCTCGTACTTGAGCCCATAATCAATTGTACCCTTTAGGTATCTCAGAATATTCTTTGCAGGAATCAAGTGAACATGCCTCAGATCTGTCAGGAACTCGCTCAAGGTATTCACAGCAAAGCAAATATCTGGTCTTGTGTTCATCAGGTACATCAAGGACCCAATCATTTGACGATACATAGTAGCATCAACCACTTCTGATGAAGCATCAATTAATAGCTTAGGGTTCAATGCCATAGGTGGTTATGGCCTTGTAGTCCATCATCCCGAATCTCTTCAAAATCTCTATTGCATACTTCCCTTGTCCAAGGAAGATTTCATCCACATTCTGCCACACCTCCATGCCTAAGAAATAGTGCATCATTCCCAAGTATTTCATTTCAAACTCAACAGCAAGTTTTCTCTTCGTATCAGCAATCAACCCATCCATACCTATTACAAACAGATCATCCACATATAGTAGGAGTATCACTGGATTGCCATCTTCAACCTTGTAGTAAAGGTTGGAATCTACTTTACTCTTGGTAAAGCCCAAACTGGATATGAAACCATCAATTCTGCCGTACCATGTTCTGGGTGCCTGTTTCAAACCATACAGGGCTTTCTTCAATCTACACACATGAGACTCCCTGCCATGTGTCTCAAAACTGAGTGGCTGCTCGACATACACTTCTTCTTCTACTACACCATTCAAGAAAGTAGTATTGAAATCCATCTGGTGTATCTTCCATTTCATCACTACTAATGTCAATATTCTTGAACCCTGGGAAGTATATTCTATAAGCCTTCGAGCTTTTAGAGTATCCCACAAATATACCCTTCTTTCCTAAAGGATATAACTTTGTCCTCTTTTCTTTCGGAACGTGAATGTATACAGGACAGCCGAATATTCTCAGATGGCTGACTTCTAGTTTCTTTCTGGAGAAGACTTCTTTAGGAGTCTTGTTCTCGAGTACTCTATGAGGAGCACTGTAATGACCCAAAATTTCATAAAAATTTAACCTTTTTAAATTGACATAAAATCTCTTAAATCGCAATTTAGTAACTGCTAGCGGTTAGCGGAAAATGAAACAGTTTAACAAATTTAAGGGTTAGTTTCAAATAACATAAAAAGTAATACAACTTTAATTTTCATAAGTGATAGAAAGATGACTTGCAATTAGTTGCTGCTAGCTATTCTGATGATTTACTTTTTTCAAGTAGGTGAGAATCCTTGTTTGAAATTGGGGCTTACTTAGCGTTCTGCTAACTCAAATGGACTGCTGATTCTTACAGGTTCAGCAGGTAAGTGTAAGATCATGCAGGTGTTTATTTTAAATTATGTCGAGAAAATACTTCCCTAGCATGTTAAGATGCTAATATATAAATCGATTATTAAGCTATGAGTCTCTGAAGAGGTAAAGTAACTTTCCCTCGTTGTTTTGATTCTATGGCAGTATTTATATCTAAAGCTATATTGATCTTTTAACTTGACATAATTAATGTCTTTAAAGAGTAAGTTGTTCCAAGGTTTTCTTCAGTCGTAAAATGATTATCTTTTATAAATTAAAGTACATAGTCAACTATAGATTCCCATAGTGAGCATAGAGCTCATGGTCTTGGTACATAATCACTTAAACTGTTTCGTGATCTGTAGCTAGGGTTTTCACCCTAGCTTGTGCTAATGAGCACCTACTAAGGAATCTGGATTCCTTAGTAGCAGTTCAATAATGTAAATGGAAATAAACTAAACTAAATCAGAAAAAGTAAATAACAGAAAGTAAAAACAATAAGAAAATGTGTAATGATATTTTGTATTTATGTTACCTCTGATGAATAGGTTGGTGGAGTCCGTTGCGCTGGTCCGATGTCGGTGGCTCCGAGCTCCAAGCTGCTCCTTGTCTTTCTCCGATGGTGGAAAATAAGCCAAAAGGGGTCTCAATGGTGAAAATAGCTTGATGGTAAGCTAGGGTTTCACGAGATGTTTCGGCAGAGTAAGGGTGCTTATGACTGTGGATGTGAAATGAGGGGTCTCCATCACTTATTTATAGTTTTTTAGTGGTGGAGTGCTTGCCCATGGTTTTTGGAAACCATGTGGTTTAGGGCAGCTTGTTTAGGGTTTTTGCTGTTTTTAGGGTTTTCCTCCTTTTTCCTCATTATTTTTATTCCTTTTCCTCCCTTTTGGGGATTTTTGCTATTTTTAGAGGAATTTTGGTTATTTTTTGGAGGAAAAAAGGGGTTTTTTGACCTTTTGGAGGCATTTTAGGCCTTTTGGAGCCTTTTTAGATGGTTTAATGGCCTTTTGAAGGCATTTTAGGCCTTTTGGAGGCTTTTTAATGGGATTTTCAGAGAAATATGGTAGGCAAATGGACAAATGAGCCATGTAATGGGGTAGATGAGGTAGTTAACCATTTTTGGGTGTTAACAGATTTCCCCCTGATGTGCGAGGGCAGGAGCTCATCATATGGACGATGGACATCATGAGTCATATTTGGTTTGTGTTGGGGTGTGGAGAAGAGAAGGAAGCAACTGAAGTCTGGGACACCGATCTCGAACCACCTGCAAGGACTGAAAAGTACATAACCTCAATAATGGATGAGGGATCATCTGATAATATGAACGAGGCGGGCATTCCCATGCTCGTTTCAGAATATAACGTAACAGTATAAAATGGTCCTCAAATACTGGATGAGGAAAAAATCTCAATATATGGACGAGGCGGGCATTCCCATGCTCGTATCGAGATACATAACAATAACTGTGTAAGGCCCAACATGAAGGACCTGTAGTAGATAATCACTGTGCATATCATGAGGGTCCAAAGGGGACACAAATCTGGAGCATACTGCTGAGCTGACCATGTCTGAGCTGAAAAACTGATACACTGGAATGGCAGCAGTGCTACTGAATGTGGTTCTGAAGGAACTGATGCGCTGCTGGATCAGAGTGACAAGGGTCACACTCGTAATGGTACACTGATCTGGGTACTCAAAGAAGCATAGAACTGAATGGCTTCCGAATACAATCGCCACCGCAGCCCGGACATCCACAGGAACATATAACTGGGCGTTCCGAAGTGACTCACCAAGGTGCTAGAGTCGGGGGAAATCCGGGGTCTTCGACAAACAAGGGAATGGATATATATATCCTGCGCGATTCTCAACGATGCGAATAAGGTGCTGAAGTCGAACATGTGAGAAACAACCATTCGGAGAGGCAATAATGAGTCCTCCCAAAATGGTCCGTAGGCACTCACCACAGATGGTGATGGGTCCAAGGCGCAGGAGCCTCTAGGTCTATCCTCTGGAATAGAGGAGTTGTCGTCGACAGAGGGAGACCTGCAACTATCAAGGCAATGATGTTTCCTTGACAGGAGCGCGAGGTACAAAACCGAACTGTGATAGGACTGATGGTAAAGGTGATAAACTGGAGAGACTAACTGGGCAAGTAGAGTGGGTGGACTCAAACTTCCTTTGTTCAGAGTATGATGGCGGGGATGATCGGGCAGCACATGAAACTGATTGGTGGTAAAGGGATCATAGCTGTAAGGGATCTGGGCAGTTCACTGGGCTAAGGGATACTCAAGCGGTGGTAACATGGTAGGAAACTACATAATACTCTGAACAAAGGTGACCGGATTGGAGGTGCTGCCGAGTGGAGTGAGCATAGCGCCGAGAGGTGCGGAGGGACTACTTCGTGGAAAAAATGGTACTGTCATGTGGATTTTACGAGCCCAGGACAGTACATGCTCGTGGTTGCTTTCAATTTTAAGGAGTCTGAAAGCAAATAAGAAGACTCTGAATGGATGAAATAGTACTGTCGTGTGGATTTTACGAGCCCAGGACAGTACATGCTCGTGGTTGCTTTCATATTTACGGAGTCTGAAAGCAAATAAGAAGACTCTGTATTGAATGAAATGGTACTGTCATGTGGATTTTGCGAGCCCATGACAGTTCATGCTCGTGGTTGCTTTCATATTTACGGAGTCTGAAAGAAAATAAGAAGACTCGGAATGGATGAAATAGTACTGTCGTGTGGATTTTACGAGCCCAGGACAGTACATGCTCGTGGTTGCTTTCATATTTAAGGAGTCTGAAAGCAAATAAGAAGACTCTGATAGTAATGAAATGGTACTGTCATGTGGATTTTGCGAGCCCATGACAGTTCATGCTCGTGGTTGCTTTCATATTTAAGGAGTCTGAAAGCAAATAAGAAGACTCTGTAGTAATGAAATGGTCAGGCAAGGAGGAAGTGTTCAATTAGGGGACAGTTATGATGAGCATAACTGAGGGCGGGGGGGGGGGAACACTGGTGGATCTCCTTGCCGGGTGGATGGATGGGGGAAAAATAACGAGACCTTGGCAGTATGACAGGAGTGGATGGCTCATGTAAAAGTGTGAAATAATCTGATAACGGCCGATGTCGCGCGCAAATTGTTGCAGCAAGGTGGGGGGACGCACTGTTGTAATTGCACCAAGTGAGAGCGAGAAATGATCTCAAGCATCATCACGAGCTCGGAAAAATGAATCCGGCGATATGAACAGTGTGAAAAACGGAGAGCGGCCGAAGTGGCACGCAAACCGAGACGACTATTTGGGTCGAAAAAATGGGCAAAAAAATAACTTCGACAAAATGATGCAGGAAAGTAACCATTGTGAAGGTCTTGTCGTGCTGGATCCAATGGCGGAAATGGTTCGGAAAATGGACTCCGTATGGGTTCGAAATGGCCAAACGAGGAAATGGTCAACGGGCTATAAATAGGAAGTGGGCCCAATATGACACGTCATTTGCACTATTCCCATTTCTCATACGATCGGAGTGTACCAGAGCTTACGTGGGATTTCTGGACGATTTGATCGGCGGTTTCGAGATTCGGGAGAGCCAGGTATTCCATTGAACTTATACCTTTTTTCTTTTTGGGTTGGGGGGAGGGTTGTGGGTCCCGGGGGGGTCTTTGTGTGGTCCACAAGGGTGGACCGCGGGTTTCGACCGGGACAGCCGCGGTTTGGACCGTGACTGTCGGGCTTGACAGCCGCGGTTTGGACCGCGATTGTCAGCTGGACAGCCGCGGTTTGGACCGCGACTGTCGGCTGGACAGCCGCGGTGTGGACTGCGACTGTAGGCTGGACAGCCACGGTCTGGACCGCGACTGCCGGCTGGACAGCCGCGGTCTGGACCGCGACTGTCGGCTTGACAGCCGCGTTCTGGACCGCGACTATCGGCTTGACAGTCGCGGTCTGGACCGCGACTGCCGGCTGGACAGCCGCGGTCTGGACCGCAACTGTCGGCTGGACAGCCGCGTTCTGGACCGCGACTGTCGGCTGGACAGCCACGGTCTGGACTGCAACTGTCTTGTGTGTCTGGAGTTGTTTGGGAAGGGTGAACATGTCGATTTGTTGAACATGAGTCTAATGAGGCTTTGTTGTGTGACTGACAGGATGCCACAGACTGTGTGGAGAGAGCGAGAGATGCCCGAGGAGCTGGTGGACATTATCCGAGAGGACCGCCGTGTGCGTTCGATGCTTGGGATATTCGTTCTACTGAAGTTTGCGGAGATTTCGATGATTCGGTCAGCAGGACTGCTGCTGAACCGCTTGGTGAGTTTCTGGGAGCCGGATTCACTGGCGTTCCGAGTACAGGGGGAGAGGGTGGACCTCACCCTTGCTGATGTCTACTTTCTGACGGGGTTGCCCTGCCAAGGGAGGGTGGCAGATACCCAGCCGCGGGGGTCCGCGGATCTTGATATCGTGGACATGGCAGTACGGTTTTGTGGGGGAGAGGCTCGGGTGCATCGGAATGCACTCCGAGTTAGCGACATCCGGGAGCCGGTCGTTCGGGCGACAGCCGCATGCATAGTGCGGATCTTGGGCTCCCAGTCACCTGAGAAGGTGTCTGGGGGGCAGATGCAGCTGGTGGAGCGTACACTGGGGGGGACCTATTTTGCATGGGGTTAGATGTTTCTGACCTGCGTTCAGCGACAGCTGACCGCGGTGAAGGAAGCTGGCAAGGGGTTCTGCTTCGGGTCATTCTTATGCGCCTTCTTTATGGAGAGGGTCCCTACACTGCGGCCACGGGTGCCGGTCCGGGCAGGAGGCGTGAGGGAGCCTCGTATGATTCGATGGGGGGAGATGATGCGCCGCCGTGGTGGTGGCGACGTGGGCCGGTACTTTACTGATGAGTTGTACATGCAGTGGCTTCAGCTGCCACTGATGCTGGAGGACTTTCCGTACAGGGACATGGATTACAGAGGGGATCCAGATGCGCCCCGCCCAGCAGGACAGATATGGGGTCCGGATGGTATGTGTCCTTTTGATTGTTTTGTGTAGGTGTTTATGATATGTATGATGTATGTTTGATGTAGATTTACTGACATGTGGTCGATTTGCAGATGTGGGCCCGCAGCCGCCGCCAGGGCACGTGGCACGATGAGGGATAGTGGCAGTTCCGGCTTTGCCCGGGCGGGGTCCGGTGCATCGAAGAGATGCAGATGGGGCTCTAGAGTCGGTACGGCTGCTGCTGGAGCGGCTGTTGACTGGAGTGAGTGAGGCGGGGTGGGAGGACCTTCCTCGAGACGTGCGGCGGGACTGTAGGCAGGCGCCGCGGGATTTCAGAGGGATAGCATTCCGGGTGGCTCTCTTAGCGGAGAGGGCACGAGCACGGGTACCGAGGATCCGGCGAGATAGGGACTCGGCAGAGGAGTCAGAGGAGGCTGACACGGAGAGTGAGGCAGGATATGACTCCCCTTAGGGAGAGCGGGGAATCTCCCGGGTTTTTGTAGCAGTGTTTGAGGCTAGATTGATGTATACATATATTCTTTTGTATAGCTGAGTACTGGGGTACTCAGAACATGTATAGTTCTTAATATGTATTTTTTGTATGATGTATATATACATGCACGTGGATGCACATTTTGTGGTGATATGGTCTCATTTGTACGCACATGGATGCGCTTGTTATGTTTTATGTTGATACTGCACTTGGATGCAAGTAGTCTAGGTTGTTGGGCACGTGGATGCCCCTATTTTTGTTTTTATATGAAATGATGTGATGTATGTATGACTAGGCACATGGATGCCCCTATTGATGCAAATGTCGGTCGATGGTTGATGTTTTATGTATGCAAATATTGATGCAATGCGGTGTTTTTTGGTTTTTTGGTTTATTTGGATGAGATGCTATGGGGGAACGATGCATGATGGAGGTGTTACATAGTGTGATTGATATGCCAGTCTAGGATATCGTTTGCCATTTGGTCTGCGACACTATTGTAGGCTCTTGGGACATGTGTGAATGTGATGGATTCAAACTGTCGGCTAAGTTGTTTTGTACGCAGGAATTTGCGAAATAGGCAGGGATCACGCACCTGGTAGCAGTTGTTGAGCTGGGAGACAAGTAGCTGAGAGTCCAAGAACACATGGAGGTGACTTATGCCCATCTGGAGGGCAGCAGTTAGGAGACCGGTCACAGCATCATACTCCGCCTGGTTATTGGTAGCAGCGCCAATACATGTTCCGTCAAGGTGGATGCGTTCGTTGGAAGGGGAGTATAAGACCCATGCTGCGGAAGCTAGGTTGGGAGACCAGCGGCTGGCACCATCAGCAAAGCCAATGTAACAAGGTGGAAGAGGATCCATCTGTGGTCATGCAAAAATGCAATAAATGTGAGATTGTGGTAAAAACGGTGAAAAACAAAAAGAAAGCAAACTGTACAACTGCGGACCAATGAGGTCGCGGTTTCTATTATGGGTAGAAACGTTTCAGATACAACCCATTCCGGGGGTTGGAGAAGGATCATCCTTCAGATTCTGCTAAAATGTATGCCCCCTTGCCGAGGCAAGTTTGCACAATGTAAGGGCCTTGCCACATGGACTCGAATTTTCCTTTACCTTTTTTGTCGTTGGCTTGGTCATAGGAGAGGACGAGGTCCCCTTCGTGGAAAGTTCGAGGGTGGACATGTTGATCATAATGGGATTTGGAGCGTGTTTTGGCAGCTTCGATATTTTGGAGAGTGGCACGACGATCTTCATCGGCTTGTTCGAGGGAGAGCAGACGTTGCTCAAGGAGGGAGGTAACGGAAGAAAACATATAAATGTTCTCGAATTCTTCTGAAGCAGAAGATTCCGGGGGGTGGATCTCAAAAATGGGGAGTTGGGCTGTCTCCGGATCCAGGTCTGAGGGGAGGATCTCGTGAATGGTGAGGTTTTCTGTCTCCAACTCCGGATTGTTCAGATCGAGGAGAGCTAACCTGAAATCGGGGAGGTTGGGACAGTGATGGGAGTAATGCCCGTAAACATCGCATAATGCACATGGGTGGTTGGTGCATAGGGACTTGTCGCGAGGCGTAGGGGTTGACTCGAGATGGACCACCGGGATGGTGGGGTCGTTGTCAAGCGGTTGCATGTATTCCTTTAATGCTGGTAAATGAGGACAAAGGTGAGTCGCATGGCCCAACTCATC